>DWQW01001773.1:0-30824 GCA_018249695.1 Heliconius erato demophoon
CAAGAATTCTGTTGAGTGGTTTTTTAGGTTCTATAATCGACATATAAACCGACCTAATTTTTATTTTTTTTATATCTTTCATGTACAGAATTGACTTTTCTATCCTTTTATTATATATAGAGATTAGCTTATATAATAATATTAGCTTATATAATACTATTATTATTACATAAATATATATTAATAATATTCAAATATAAGTTAATATAATAGTTGTGTAAGTTCCACTCAACAAAAAAATGTAGAAAAAGTTAGTTTCTTAAAGCAAAATCTTGTGTCATTTACAAAAATACTTAATAACTCGTGTATTGTTTTAATTTATATTTTTAACCGACTTCAAAAAACGAGATCATTAGTTTGACATATGTATGATATTGGAATTGGATAAAACTTTAGTATGATGATTTATTATATTACTCATTTGGGCATCCAAGCATGTGTGTTCATATTTTTATGTCTGTTTTTTCACCAAATTCTTGGAAACTATAAATCATATCAAGATGATCCTTTTCTAATTTCTATCAACTGTATGTGGCTGATTTTAACGCCGCGCTTTTGCTCCTGATGAGGAGGTAAAAATATTAAATAGTTAATCCTTCATCAATCTGTCCCGTTTCTGTACTGCCACACGTTAGTGCCCTGCGCCACGACTGGCCTCGTAGGCACTATTACGTCACGTTAATAGTTTCGTTTTAACCCACTATACCAGCGGTCAGTTGGACTCTTAGATTGTCACAAATGGCTCTTACCCAGTTCCGTTTGACCACAGCGGCGAAGGCGAAGCCGCAGGCTAAAACCAGGCTTAGTAAAATAGTGTAAAACATTTTGCGGTTAAAACACAAGCCATTCTTCTATTTCTTAAAGACATTAGCTATTCCGCATCCCGTTTCACACGCTCTAAATGTTCGACTGCTACTTTTACTCTCGAGACCGCGTAATAAAACGCTATATTGTTAACAATTGAATATTTTGTATTGTGTTGATTTTTTTTTAAGTTTTTTCTTTTGGTATGGTAGAATTTAATTGAAATAACATTTTCACATCAAGTTAATTGGAGTTAAGATTGTTATTATTATTATATATATTACTTCTAACATATGTTAGCTATATATATATATATTGTTAAGTGTGAATTCACGGTATGTAAAAGAATTCAGTGGTATACATATAAGTGGGCTCAAAAATATATAATAATGTTAACACATTTACGTTATTATATATATATTATGTAAAAATAAGCGTTAAGGATCGTAGCCCTCATTATTCCATCACGGTAAGGTTAAAGGGATGAAAAGCAATACAATCATGGTAGAAACCATTCATTAGATGTTAGTACAGATTTCACACGCATGCGCTTACACGCAGCAGGATAAGCTTAAGCCCTCTACATTGATGGAATATGAGGATAAAAAATGTGATATTCAAAGTATCAACTAAACGCTAGTAGCACATGTGTGTGACCGTAAACGCGACAGGTTGTAGATTCCATTACTACTAGAAAAAATGAAATATTTAATATTTTAATTCCTTTGCTCTAGTATCGTAGCGAAAGCGCGGCGTTGAGTTCCGTCACTCGATCTTACACTAGGTTCCCTCTGCCAACCCTGTATCTATATTCGGGTTACAGCGTGAACCTGAAAAAAATATCAACAAACTCTCGTAACCTAAATGTACCTGCGGCATACATACACTTATAGGTGTTTGACTTTACGGCCTCTAAAACTGCAGTTGCATGCTCGAACAATGTAGACTTCTGGGTCGGCCTTGTAATAGGAAGTTGTTGCTTTTGCTTAAATTAAGTGTTATAAATACGTACGTACATTTTTAAATAAAATGAATCGTGAAATCGTTTTATAGCTGATATATTGAGGTGCCTTTAAATACCCATATTTGAGGTGACGCGATGCCAGGCTTGAAACTTTTTCGAGGAAAAATATATTTAAATTATCCTAAAAAAAGGAACAACAATAATCGTCTAAGAATACTAAAATTAGATTTTATCGTCCCAATAGTTTTATTTTCCTTACATACAAAATAACATGATTCTATAACCAACCCATATTTTTCTTTATAGCGCAATTCGAACGCGGGCCGAGGTAAAAGATTCACATTCCAATCGACGGTACGACAACTGGAAAGGCGACGGTTAGCGGAGAAGCTGTCTAAAGAAGCAGACCTGAAGGAACAGCAGAGAAGAACCGAGCTGGAGGCCATGAGACGGTTGGTTTTATGTGTTATAATAAAATATTTATGTTTTTTTTTTAAAGATACATCTCTAAAAAAAATTAAGGACATACCTAATTTTTTTTGTACTTATCAAAATTTTCCTGAGTCATTCTACATGTTTGTAATTAATGTTGTATAAATTTAAGTATTGGTGTTTGAACTCACTAACCTCATACAAGTACGTCTATTCTATGACGGGAACATCCCAAATGTGAGTTGCATAAGTTATTCTTTTACAATCGATAATATCCATGTTTATTCTTGAAGAATTTATTTATTAAAGCAAATATTATGTTAAAAATTTAACATTTCCAAATATTCTCACTTTTTTTCAACATTTTATGTTTTAATATGTTAACTATTAATAAAATTACAGAGTAGAAGAAGAGTTTCAACGTAAGAGAGCGAGGGAGAAGGCCAACATCCGGCAGCAGCTGAGGCTGGTGACCAGTGGTGCTAGCAGCATGCCGCCCTCTCAACATAGCAAGGTTAATAATTTCAATTATTCTTATTCAAATCTATATTAGTATGAAAACCACTTTATTTATAGAAAAAATAAGATTTAAATTAAATTGAACCTAAAATAACATACCTAAATTGTATTATGGACTCTGAATGTGTACATTGTTACTGTACTATAAATTATTTTATTTTATTTTATCGACTTTTTATTATGTATAATAAATTGACTCTTAAGATTTAATTACATGTATATTCTTAATCATTTTATTTTTTAGCTTTGCATTTTGTGTCCAATTTCGCAAAAAGCAAATAATGTTAAGATACGCCGTTCTCCATAGTAAATATTTTGTAAATATATATAAATATATTTTTACAGACCAGAGACGAGCCAGACGGTTCCTGTCGGGGCTCCCCCGCGTTAGATCGAACTCGTGACCATCGAGTCAAACACAGCAATGCGTCTTCTGAAGGCAGTGGCAGAAGCAAAAGTTCTACACCAGTGAGTATTTAAATTAGCGTATTGAAAAAATAACCAGCTTCACGCTGTATCCCGCACATAGTAGGGTAGACAGAGGGAAGTATCGTTGAGACACTCCGCTCCTCACTTTCCACCGAATTCTGGACGCATTGCGTGCTGAGTGGCGGAACTCAACACCGCGCTTTGCTTTGACACCAGAGTGAAGAAATGAAAATATAAATGTAAATAAATATTTCACTTCCTCAATTGGGCACTCCTCAATTATGTGAAATACCTATAATTCGAATTTCCGCAAGCAAGTGGAATTATGTAAGAAAATACATTATCCGAATGCCTAATGAGAACGATTATTATAAGACTGATTAGTATCGATTTTAGTCCCGACGGAGGACCGAGGTCATTCGGGCTTCAACTTCTTATTTCTGGTTAACGTATACGCGGCAGATTTCTCTATAACGTTATAAATACATGTAACACTATGTATGTACCTATGTAAATATTTATATATATGTATATATATTTTTGTTAATTTATTACGCAGATTCGTAGTGTAGAGCTATCAGAGTGGCGCACGGAGGGCGGCGCGCGCGTGTACCGCGACTGGGCGGCGGCCGGCGTGGCGGCGCACGCGCACCCGCCCGCCTGCGCGAGGATGCCCGCCACCGTACACGCTTATGCTGGTAACGTCATTTATACTATCTGTGATCATACTGGATAAAACTAATTTGGTTTCAGGTTGACACATTTTCCTAATAGGATAGAAAGAGTGAACCACTTACGCCCAATATTAATAATCTATCACCTACGTCAATCTTCGATTGTTCCATATATTTATCCTATCTAGAGATTGGATAAATATATGGAACAATCGAAGATTGACGTAGGAGATAGATTATTAATATTGGGCGTTAGTGTCTACACTCCATCCTCCGCTTTACGAACAATTTCGAGGCATAATGTATACTTATTACATATTGTATATACATAAATTATGATCCACTTATCCGCATAAATATAACAGGGTACATAGAAGGAACCTAATGTTAAGACAGTCCATTCTTCATTTCCGCCAAATTTTAGAGACAGAAAATACTTAATTCCCTAGTGGGGATCGAACCCACAATTATCTCATTTACAGTCAGGTCCTGACCCACAGCACCACAAAAATAGTAAAATAGAATAAATAATAGTATATAATCATACAAATTGAATCCCAAGCAAAAAATCAGTATAATATTAGTTTTATTTATTACAATAATTAGGTCAATAGGCTAAACATAGGCAAGTTTGGTCACACAAAGTGTGCCAGTGACATCGCTTAGACCGACATCCTGTGCAGTGCAGATTAGCATTCAGATAGCGTCCATTTGCTTGATGAATATTGATTTTAATATACTTTCATTGTTATTAAAAAAATAGAATAATAAAGCAAATGTTCATTAAATATAGGAATTCATGTAAGCTATTTGTGGGTTCAATTCCCACTCTGGAGAGTAAGTTATATTAAGCTTTTGTTCGCTCTGGTAATAAGACAAAGAAATAAGAATAATATCTGGTAATAAGAGTCTAGAAAATTGGGCAGTGCGTGGGGGATTGTGTGTTGACATTAAGTTCTCTCTAACAACCTTGAAATACCGGAAAACAGCGTGAAAGTGAAAAAATATACATTAAAAAAAATTCTTAGAAGGAGAAGCCTTCAGCGGTAGTCCTCGCTCAGACAACTATCGCTTAGAGTTTGCTCGTGGTCGCTCCCCGCGCACGCCGCGACCTCCTCGCCTCTTACACTCCCCCGCCTCGTCTACTACTGGCAGTGATTTGTCACTGCGACAGCCTATTAAGATTAGGTAAGTTTTAAATATTAATAAATAGAATAATTCCTTATTTTCCATTGATTTTATAGAAATTTGGTTGCATTCGAACTCGTGACTTCTGGTTTTGTTTCTTGAATTACAGTTCTTAAATTACATTTTAATTTATTTAAGTTTAGGCTGGAAGATGTTTATTGAAAATTGTAAAAAATATCATTTTTTTTTTAATAGCTTGACAGGTAATGTTATTTAAACCTATGTTTTTCGTAATTTATAGTTGTAATACATTTTTTAAAATCTTACAATAAAAACAGCTGTGTAGCTTAGTTGTAGAGCGCTAGGATAATAAATATATTTTTGTTAATAAAAAAAATCCTTTCTAAAATAATTTAAGTCATAAAAATCTAGACATAATATAGACTAATTGCACGAAATAGATTGCTTGCACTAATTTATATAAATTAAACGCTATATTAACATCGCATCTCGAATATAAAAATAAGCCAATCTGAAATATGACTAAAGTACAGATACATTATTACATAATAAAAATTATACCCTAAATTTTTTTTTTAAAGTCTGTTTCCTCCTATTTTGAAGTCGGATAAAAAAATCATATAGGCCTGGACTTATATGAAAAATGTCCTATCCTTGTACTTTACAACAATTTGCACAAAGAAAAATATTTTAAAGGTAATATTATATTTTTATGAAAGAAACATTATTGATCTATGTATGTATATATAATCACCAAAAAATATATATTTTTAAAATAATAAATATTTCGGTCAATTGAATAAGACTTAATATATAGAGATGCAATGTTATAAGCGCTGTAGGTGTATCAGCTAACGTTGTTCTTTTCCCAAGGTGGTGATGCCAGTAGTAATAAATAATCTTGCAACAGACGGTGAGTGCTTACTAAGGCTTGTATATAGATTTAATTATATAATAATATATTCTTAACAATAAAAGTATATTCGTAAATATAGTAAACAAATATATGCATCCTGAGAATGAACGGCCATGAAGTATCTCATCTCTACACATGTGGCATGTGGATGTATGATAATATGTTTATTTTGATTTATCTTTCACATTTGACGAAACCAATCAATCTTTGGTGTATATGATTATTTGATAACAATAATAGTTGTTATGAAATAATGATATATATAAAATGTTTGTTTAATCTCCATAAAAATACAGAAATATTCTAAGAGAACATTACTACTAACTATATACTGCTAAATATTTAGAAATATATGTAACAGCATGCAACTTTTTTCCAAAATAATTCCAAAATTTATAAGCGTTTACTTCATATAATTTCACTTATTTTTTTTATAATATTTCATTGAACATAAAATATTTACATATATCTTCCGAATTTATTATATAAAACAGAGTGAAATCACCATTTTTTCTGATTATATCATAACCCAGATGGAACGTAAATGACATAAATCTTGAAATGTAAAGAATTGGGTATTCAATTAGTAATCTATAAATGCGGGAGATATGTGAAGTAAAAAAAATATATATATTATAAACTTAACCCTAATCCGATAAACAGAGAACCTAAAGAAGAAGATGCAGAGGAACCAGTCATTGTACCGACACTGCGACCCGCTGGCCCTTCACGCACCACCGTTGCTATACGCTAAAACAAACAGACGTTTTGCTTAAAATATCACATGTTAAATAAATTTTAAAAAGCTATAATCTGACATAATAAAAAACAACCAAGATCATATTTACATAATCTTAATTTTGATCATAAGTGTATATTTAGATAACTATAATATTATAATATTAAGCAATAGCCGTCTTCCGTCGAATATCGAAGCTTTAATCTAGACTTAACTGTATTTTACTAACTGCTAGATTTAAGAAAGGTGCTAAGTTTAAATTATTAAGTACTACAAGTTAATATGCGAGTTTTATTTAAATTATATATATTTTTTTATTATATACTTTCCCTATATTTCAACCTTATAAAGCAAGAGTAAAAGTATAATATCTAAATTCAAATATTATAGGCCCAATAAATCCAATAGTTTCTTTAATATTGTAGTAACATATTAATAATTTGACTTTGATTTGCTTAGCCATTCATTTTCGTAATTTTCTACCAAAAAAAAAATTTTTTAAAAAGCATAACACAAAAAATAAATTCATAAAAATCATCCAAAAGTATAATCACTTAACGTCAACCGTCACGTACAATTTAGTGGTAATGGACGGCACAAACGACCGGGGTGCGGTGGAAGTGGGTTACGGAAAGCGAGTGATTACTGTTTAATGTGGACACGCCTTATAACGTATATTATAGTTCTCATGTTTTTTGGGCTTGATTTATTTAAATTGTATACACATATACTACACATAATATACAATACCAACATAAACATTAATATATTATATAAATAAGCGGTAAGCGCATCGTTGAGATCCGCCATTTGACACGCAATATTTCCAGGATCGGTGGAAAGTGGGATAGGGAAGTATATTAATGGAAGAGAATCGAAGACTTTTAACACTGGTTCCTAGGTTCTCTCTGCCTACCCTGCTATGAGCTGGATGCAGCGTGAGGCCAAAAAAAGAAAATATTTTTTACGTAGCTTCACAAGAACGTGGATGGTCTAATGACATTAAAAGTGACACTCAGTTCCACCACCCTATACGCCACTAAAACATATAGTAGTATTTTTTGATGGATTATGCATTTACATACCTTTTCTTCACTTGCAATGCATTGCATTTAAAACCTACGATTACTATTTAACAAACAACAGATAAAAAAATATAAAACTCGCATATTAAATTGTCATATAGGTACGTGTATATTTTCCATACTGTAACTTTAGCTGTCCGGTGCAATATTATAAAGAAATAATCATAATATAATTTCAAAATCACATTACGACTCTGGCCATAAAATTCGGTGCTGAATTTTAAGAAAAATAATGCTCAATTTTAATTAAAAATGTATCTAAAATTTATATTTTGTAGGATATCTATATAATATTATATGAAGATGAGTGAACATTATAATATAAGTTTATTGGTATTTATTTCCAACAAAAAAATAAATCGATATCAATTTTTTTTTGAATGGCACTAGAAAGTAAAAATCAAGGTGTTTAATTGTTTATACTTAGGTAAGAGCTAGAAAAAAAAACGCTATTTACATTTTTAATTCATAATATTGAGAAAAGAATCGGAAAGATGCTTCCATCATGTATATGATAGATAGAATCAATTTTCTATATTTTTAAATTTTAGTATAGATTACTTTCCCATCATACTTAGATGTTTTATATTTACTGTACACTCATTTTTACATAGTAATTTTGATTATAGTAGTTTATATAAAATCGATAGTACTCAATTTAATGGAGCTATATATTGATTAAGCGTAGTTCTGTAAATAGTCTCGAAGGTGCATGTATATTTGTCAAACCGATATTTTTATGAAATTGTAATAATAATGATAATAAAAACATATATTTTAAATGGGTTTTTCATTTTTACGTATCTCTTTTTATTTGCAACGAAGTTTAACATTTTATATGGCTTTTTTAATGGACTATAGTCCAACTCAAAAGGATTTTCAGTTCCAACCAGTAATTCCTAACATGAACACGTTCAGCATAACAAACTTCAGTTTTTTTAATAGATACGAGTATAGATTGTAGTTTTTTTATACTTTTTCATCATGAATGTTATAACCATTGGCGCTACCACGGTTTCATAATAAAAAAGTAAAAGTCTATATTTATATGTAAATGAAAGGAAAATAACACCTCCCAGTACAAACAAAGAAACGAGGGTAACGATCGAAAATTACTAGCACATTATGAACTATAAAAAACATACAACTTGTATATACATTAGTATTTTTTTAGACGAGAACTATTAGAGACTTATTCAACCCTTTCTAGAATAAAGTTACAAATATTCGCACAAACAGACTATTATTATTATTATTAAACTGGATTCAATAGATACAAAGTTAAGTGTTAGGATGTTTAAAGTGATATAGGCAAAGTGTCTTAACACTAGGTTCCCTCTGCCTATACTGCTCTATGTGGAATATAATGCGAGGCTAAGTCAATTTATTATATTAGGTATTATATTAAGAATACGTATCTGCAGAAAATACAACAACATGAAACAAAAAAAATGACAACTTTAGGTAGTAATTTGGTAAAGTCCACAGAGGCATGCGCAATGAAGCTTTACCCTGAAACAGCTAGTTATTCAGTAGTGCTACACTATAATAACACGTCCGCTGCTATTTCAGGGAATATACTAACTTTCTTAGTAACTTTTAACTTTTCAATTAATATATTATATTTTAGAATAAACTAATGTTAAAGATACAAATGAAAAATATAAAAAAAATAAAAGTGATCATTTATAACATAACTTATTTATAAAAAAATACAAGAAAAAATGAAATAGAACCAAAAGAAAACTAAGTGGCGTATAACTAAAAGAAATAATAACTAATAATAATTCGTATTAAATAAAATCAGTCAAACTGTTGACCGAAATACCAGAATCGAACTCCGCACCACCGGTGCTCACACCTGTGCGGCTGGAGGACACGCGGGCGAGAATGGTGAAGCCGGATAGTGGGGTACGCGAAACGTTAGAGGATAGAGACCCCAATAGGTTGAATCAACATGTACAGGTAATATTATAAACATTTTAAAATATTTTCCCACACTTTTTAGCTTCACCCTTTATCCCGCATCTAGGAGGTGCCTCAGTGTATAAAACACTCCTTCCTAAAGAAGACACTTCCTAAGTTTTCGCCGAATTTTCAAGAAAGTGCGTATCATTCAATGAAGCGCTTTACCTTACCAGAACCATAATTTATTCCTCTGAGTAGGAACCGAGCACAACAACCTCTTACACCTCTACCACCTAATGTTGAATTACTGGCTTTCCATCAAGAGACTTCCGTTTCCCACTTTCCACCTAATTTTGGAAGTATGGAGTGTTTAGTGGCGGAACTTAAGTTTAGTGGCGGAACTCAAGCCGCTCTTTGCCTCGTTACCAGAGCGAGGAAAGGAAATAGAACTCACAACCTTTCGCATTTACAGTTAGTCACACGCTCCGGTGTGCTCCGGAGCCACAACTGGCCTGATAATTCGTTTCTAAATACAGGGAAAATAAAAAGCTTAAATATTTTTTAAAATATTTTTAGGGTTCCGTACCTTTTAAAGAAGAAAGGAACCATTATAAGATTACTTTGTTGTCCGTCTTTCAATCTGTCAGTCTGCCAGGAGCCTTTATCTCAGGAACGCTTGGATATATCGACATACCATACCTAAATCTAAGACACCATGATTTCCTAAAAAAAAAAATATTTCTACATTTACTTAAAAAAAGATATGTCCGTTTAAATAGCAATAAACGGGTATATCGACATTATAAAGGGAATCAAAATTAATAGATTACTTCTGGTTGACCTAGAAATATGAAGTGTGCCAGCTAACATCTACAGGTAGTACTAGTTTAGGAAAAAATTTGTAAACTATTTGTGGTTAAATCCTAAAATAATAGCCTTAAAAGCAAAGAAAAGAAATGCATATTCAAGGTTTCGTAGAGCTTTTAAACATATTTACATTCCAAAGCAAAGTAGTGGAAGGTCAGAAGTGACGCAATAAATGTCTGTAATTATTTAAATTCCCATATGTTAGACTTCAATTTTATAGTAAGGCCAGTCATGGCGTAGAAGCACAAGCTTTTTCAGAGAAAATCTGGGACATAGTGTTAAGGCACTTCTTTCCTATTAAGACACTCCCTTTCCTCACTTTCTGCCTAATTCTTGAGGCATTGCATATTGAGTGGCGGAGTTCAACGCCGCACTTTGCCTGGTTACCAGAGCGAATATAATAAAGATATAATAAATGACAATATAACAAATATTCCTATTTCTTCGCTCTGGTAACCATTTCATTTTCTTGAGTTGAAATAGAATCCACAATATAAATACATTTTCCTTGTGATTTTTCTGAATATGGTGCTCTGAGTAGAATCCGCCCTTTGCCTAGAATAACGGGGATGTGCAATTTAGATATATCATGTACATCTATGCACCTATTACCATCTATATCTTTCTACCAAGTGGGAATCGAACCTACAACCGTTACGTAACGAGGTCTTGTAGATAAGACTAGAGGGCTCATCTACATAGAAAATTATGTTTAATTTTAAAAGCAATGTCCGTTGGACGATGGAGGCAATCTACGTGATTTCCCCCATAACCTTTATGAAACGTATGCGGGTATACTTATGTAAAACTGTAAAGACTAAGATGAGTTTTCGTTTGTGTTCCGTAGTATTTTTATTTATTAACTAGTGGAATATTATATTTTTTATTTTTGTTTTAATTTAAATTAGTATTAATTTAGTTGTGCAGTTATAGAATAGTTTTTTGGATTGTCACAATAAGTAGAAAATGGACAATGTTGAAACTATTTATGGCGATAAACAAGAACAAATTTTCATTTTTAACTATACATTTAAAATATAATTAAATATAATTTTAAACAAGTTTGTTTCGATCTAAGACAAGGGTCGCGGGTGGCATATTATTATATTTGTTTAGTATAATTTAGCATTTTTATTAAGGATGTCTAGAACATGAAACACAATAGACAAAGAAAAGAAAATGAAATTGCGTGGTGATCGCGTGACGTGACCACCGTCCACCGGCGCCGTGCTCGACTCACTAATGGACGAAATTACTTTCAGACCAATGTTGGCAAATTCGTTATGTCTATGCTGAAAAAAAAATATAATTTTGAAAAAAAAAACCTATTGATTGAGTTAAATGTTTAAGATTATGGAAAATGTATGCACATACGGTTACTGTTTAAGTTTTTTTAATGGGAAAAGTAGTGCCAATTATTACATTGTAGAGATTCACGGGGGCGGCACACACACAACCATCACAATATATGTTTTTAGTTCATTACACACAAAATGAATGAATAATATTATATATCTTACCTAACGAGTAAAAGTTTATTATTTTCTACGTACTTACATAAGTTGCATTCCCGTTGCTCTACAATCATTAATTTAAGGAACCGTCGCACTTAACTGATTTTTAATTCTTCTGTAATGTAAAGTAATTCCACAGATAGTATGGGATGATATAGTGGGCGAGCCAGAAGGTGCAAGAAGTCCAGAGTGCGCGTGGCGGGTCAGCCACATTTGTTTCAAGCACGCTCGGAACTGGTGCTACACGCTACTTAGTGTGATAGTAGCGCCGCCTTGCGCCTTGCTGCTGGGCTGTGGCTTCGCTTGCTTGGCTTTTGAGGTGATTAACTTATATTTATGTTAATGATTTTGTTTTCCATCTGAATTTCCAATTCCAATCGTTTAAAAAAGAGAGGAAATTAGTTTGAAATGTAATTGCTAATAATGAAAAAATGTTTATTTTTTCAAGTTTAGTTTTTTTTTTCAGATTTAGTTTTTTTCAGATTTAACGCCTTTGCCCGGCATTTGTCTCTTATTCTCATATCTTTAACTTAATTTATATGTAAAAAAGTATACAGTAAGTAAATTCTTTAAAAAAAGTACCAAACGTTTGAAATAATCATTTTTTCTTGTTATCTACTACATCTATGTTTATTTTTATTTACTCTATTTTTAAATAAAATAGAAGATTTTTAAGTATTTTCACTTTTTTAGCAAATATGGTGTACAGCACCATGTCTAAGATGTCTGAAGATATATTTTGCCTCACTCCGAACGTTAGTTCAGTCTTGCATGGCGGCGACAGTAGCACCCGCCATGGAAGCAGTTGGACATGTCTGCCGTCATATCAGGATTAATTTACGAAGAGACGCAGTTGAAGACCGCGATTTACTTATTATTTAAAATTGTCATTTTGTATAACAGTTTTAGTTATATTTGATAAGAAGTGGATTTTCTTTTAAAAGTAATACAAATAAATATTGTTTTGTACTATAATCAATTTCGGAAAAACCGGCCAGGTATTAGTAAATCAGATTAACGCTGTATCCCGCATAGAGCAGGGTAGGTAGAGGAAACCTAATGTTAAGACACTCTGTTCCCCAATTTCCGCCGAATTCTGGAGGCTACGCGTGTTGACTGGCGGAACTAAACGTCCGCTTTGCCTGGACCCCAGAGTGAAGAAATGAAATTATAAATGTAAGTAAATATTTCATTTCTTCTAAAGGGGATCGAATCCACAACCAGTCGATTTTACAGTCACACTCTATTCTCCTGCGTCACGACTACCCAAGTATTAGTAGCATCTAAAACAATAGACGAGAAATTATTTTTTTATCTTTTCCAGGTAAAAAAATAATTTCTCGTCTATTTTAAGGATAAAACTTAAGTATTAATTAAAACAAAAAAGTATTATATATGTATTAGTAAATTATTGTTTGAGAGTAAGCAACCATTAATTTCAGTATTATAATTTTTTCTCTAACTGATATGTATATACATAGTAAGTTATACAGCCATAACGTTTCATTATAATTATTTAAGATTTTATTGTTATAATTTAATTACAATATAATACCTTAAAATAAAATGAAAATATTACAGATAATATTATCACGGAATGATTTTATATTATATAATAATTTAATTTATTTAATAATTAATTATATTATTATGTTATTGGCACAAAACAAACACCATGAAAAAATCTAATAAAAAATAAAAAGTGCATTTGGCGGGAAACCGTTTTTCTAGCGGTTGTATCAATTTATGGTTATTTCAAGAATCAAAAACCCTTATTTCTAGCAGTTATAATAAGAAACGATTATAAAAAAAATATTATTCTAATAAAATAATTGTTATTATTAAATAACGAAAATGGATACGGAAGAAACTTCAAACAATGCTCGGTGGACTACAAGTAACGCATCGAGTAATGAAAACGTGAAAGAGAAACACTTCGTCATTGCAAAATGTAAAAGGTTAATCGATTTTTATTATTCATTATTGTAAAATTTATTATTAATTATTATGGTTAATATTTTTAAAAATCTAACATTTTCTAGTGATAATTAAGTTTCTTTTAATTTTATTGGTTTTTTGAGTTATAAAATTACGAAATCATATAATTTGCACATTTTTCAAATGAAAATATTTTACAAATAATTTATATTTCGAAACATTTATATAAAATAATATACCATACTCCAAAATATAAAAATGTTTTGAAAATTACGTAATGAAAAATCTTTTTTTGTTATAACTTGAAGTGACCAAGTTTTCTACAGACAGTTCTAACTTGAAAGCTACATCATAAATCATATTTATTTAAAATTTTCATAAATCATTTCAATACGACAAAATTGTAAGTATTTGTAAAACAAGTGGAAAGTATGTATAAACATTGCCTTTTTGCCCTTTATCGTCGAACGATAGGTCAGATAACGATCTGTATGAATCACTATTGTTGACGTGACCTATAGATTTTTTTATGATCCACATAAATGTCACATATATGAATAAATATGTTTTCTTTAGAGATACGACGACTAATTTAACTAAAAATACTAGTGATAATCAGGATACAGAAGAGTCTGAAAACGAAGAGGTAAGTAGAGTAGAGAGTTCTTATTATTAGTTTACGTGTTTTTTGTTTTTTGCCAGTAGTGGATTCAAATCAGCCCTATGGGTTACACAATATTCTTAAAATTTACTTATGTATTATAAAATTATCTTCCATTTCTAATTGTGAAAAACACTTTAAACATATTGAAGATTCTTCATAGTTTATACATTAAATAAATAAAAGTGCCTTTATTATAATGACTTTTAATTCAAAATACAATATGTAATTATTCTCTAACGTGACATATTTAATTAACAAGCAAACAAACAGCACGAACATTGTAAAGGTGGCAATCAAGATTTTCCTTTGAGAGTGACCTCAGCTGACCCGTTTTATAGAGTCACGCAAAATGTAACACTTTGCATGTTGCTTTGTTAATTATTATGGTGGGATTTCATATTTTTAGAACTTCAGCTAGTTTATATATACTTTATAGAAATTAAAGTGAGAGCTTATGATAAATTGTTGTGTAATGTGTTTAATATGGTCACATTTGTGGTATTGCCATTAAGTGCCTAGGTAAATGTGTGTATTCGAATCCTTAGGAGAAAATTATAGTTATAACAGATGCTTCCATAGTCTATTAATATTTTCACGTTAGGTACCCAAAAACAAACAAAGTTTAGATGAGTGGAGTAACCCAGGCATAAAGCACTGTAATTTGAATACTTTTTTTAATTGATGTTATTCTGTTAGGGAAAAGCTTTTATAACGAAAATACATAGAATATATTTTATACACAGATAAAACCTGTGGTTATGGAAGACATATATGTAGATTGTGTACTTGATTTTTTTTATTTCTGTTTAGCGTCTTCTTACTGTATACTGTCGTTCAGGAAGACTCGGTGCAGCTAGTTACACCTTACAAACTGGTGAAGTTAGTAATATTTTATATTTTATTACAATAGAATATACAGGTTTATATAAAATAAAGAAATATGCATTTATTAAAATTTTTATACCATATGATTTTTTTTCGAAGAAAGTTTTTTCCTCTCTACAGTTACAAATATTAGAAGAAATAGTAGACCGTCCGCCAGAACATCAGATTTTCGTATCTTTATTTAACCAAATAGAACCAGTTAGAATTATATTAGATGGTAAATCTCAAGGCACTTTCGTAAACGTTGTAAAAGCAATTCTTCTTAACGATGAAAGTCATGAGGGGAGGTGCAAACTGACGTTTATATCATCTAAAGAATATAGTATGTATCTATTATATAAAATGACAATATACAGTACGTACGCTGAGTCGTGGCTGCTCTGAAGCTGTCTTTCTGTACTTTGGCATTGTTCACTCCATCACCACAGTTAACTTCATGGCGACCACGACTTTTTTTTATAAATTTATGAATTATATTTTTAAATTCTGATAATCCAACGAGAACTTGAAACCTGAGTGTGAGTAGTATTGCAGGTATTAAAATGTCAAATTGCCTTAAAGCAAAGAAAGAAGTATGATAAAAATATCTTTACTTTATTTTTTATCTAAATACGTAAAAAATATCCCTTTTAAAGATTTCGAGGCATGCAAAAGGCGTATACACTCGCTCTCTCTCCCTCACGAGCCCTCCAACTGTTCAGACGTAGAACGCCTCGTGTTCCTCAGAACAGTCGTCGATTTCTCACAAATACAAACTATTCACGCTTTGGGCGCGATGTTGCGATACTTAGATCTAAATTGGTCGAATTTGTGTATGGATTTACATGGAAAACCACAGTTTTTAAGTTTGAAGAGAATATCATTGTAAGTATTGTATAGAATCTGTTATTCTACATAAACGTTAATATTATTGAATGTATACTATATATTTAATACTAGCGGCTCGTCCGCTTAAAATACATGATTATTGATTTAAAAAGTAGAATTGATTGACAACTATAATGACTTCTAATATGATTTTTTTACATTATCGTCAAAGTATTTTTGATTGTTTTAAATAAAAAAATACGAGCATTGTTGATATTTGATATTTATAAAATATACATAAAGCTAATTATTTATTTCACGTATATATTTTTATAACTTTATGTTCTTTTTACCTATATAATATACTCTGTTAAATGTGCAGGTGTCAGTGAATAATTTAATTTACTCATTCAGAAACAGCCTTAAATGTTAAATTGTTGATTTGAAGTGTAGTGTTGATGGTGAATAATAAAAGTCTACTCACGTTTAGCACTGAGTTTAATCAACACCACTTTAAATGTACATACAGTGATAACACAAATGGAAAAATCACAATTAAACACGGTACAGTATATAAGAAAGTGAACCACAAACATATATATATATATAAACAGAACACAAAAGATACAAATTTGGAAATAAATACTAAATAAAACAAGGGAACGTATGGAAAGCGCATCGAATGGCAAGCAATGACTGTGATAATTTAATATGCCGTCGACAAGGGGGTAGGCGTAAATATTACGGCATCTTACCGGTTCAGTCGACGGCAGTGAGCGCTTTGATATAGATAAATTAAATACTAATACTTACTACAAAATATATAAACAATATTAAATGTATGTATGTATATAAATGATAAATAAATAAATTACAATATTGAAGTACATAAATAACACATATTAAATAAACTATAAAAATAAATAATAGTTCCCTACAGAAGGATATATATAATATTCTTTGTAAAATAACAGAAATAATTGCATATTAACTCCTGTACAGTTTTTAAATTAGTTACATATATAGTATGAACGAACCAACCAAAAAATCTTTGTATTTACTTGATATTTCTTTCAAGATCGTTCTTTATCTCTGTGTTGAATTAATTACGACTTAAACTTAACTGTTATGATTTATGAAGCTAATCTCCACTAACAGTTCAATTTTGTTTACTTTATTGTATAAAATATTATATAATACTGCTTCAAAAATATATATTTTTATCAACAGTCATATAACCCAGACGTTTCGAATGTCATTCTTTAGCTAAGAATCTTACCAGCGCGATTGCTATATAATATTCGCAGGCAAGCTAATGCCTTGAGTTCATCAAATGACGATAACTTTTTTTTTAATGAACCGATTTTGATGAACTAAACTTTAGTAGTTAAGTTGAGTTAAAACAAAGCAATTGGTGAAATTTTCAAGTAAATCGGTTCAGTACTTTCATAGAAAAATGTGGACAAAAATATCGACAGACAGACAGACAGACAAGAAATTCAAAAAAAATCTTTGCTTTCTATTATTATTTTTAAGTGTCTCTCTATCTATTTCAGTCAAAATTACTAAATGTACAGACAAAATATTTTTACTGTCTTATTATATATAGAGATAACACGATTGTATAATTATGGAATTATAGCCCGATTTTATAAAGGGGTTGATTTTCTTTTTTTATTTTTGATTTACATTCATAACCAGAAACCATCTTGAACCTCCCTACTGCGATTTAATGCATATGCATCCTCTATTCAGTTCTCGAATAAAGGAAATGTATAAGTACATTGTGGATGTATTGTAATCCTAATAGTACTGAAATACATCTACAGTTAAAAAACATGAAAAATGTAACTTTTACCTCTACTCCTGAATATATTTGATATTTCGTTATTTTATATCTTACGTAGTACAGAAAAACCCTTGTAGGGTTCTTTTTTTTATACGACGATGTCGCATTTCCTTATAGAAATGACTTAGTTGCAATAGACGAAGACACATATCGTGGCTTACAAATATTTAGCTCACTATCTCACCCCAGTGGCTTCAAGAAAGGGGTACAGGGCAGCAATAAAGAGGGCTTGAGCTTATTTCAGTTGTTTAGTAAATGTTCTTCTAAAGTTGGACATAGGCGAATGAGGTAAGGGTAGTATAGTACGGTCAACGAGTCGAGGCCGCCCTGAAATTAGGATTTCTACTCTTTCGCATTGTTGACTCGGGAAGAAAATAATCAAAGTAAAGTTATTTACAGCTAGCCTTACGCCGGCCACAACTAGTCAACCGTACTGCTCTAATGAACTGGTCAAAATTTAAATGTATATTTAATAGTTTTTGTTAAAAATTTTGACTTATAAAGTTTAAAGTATTCGTTATATTTTGGCTTAAAGTAGCTATACATATTTTGATTTTATTTAAATTTCGATAGAAGTTTTACATATTATTTTTATTTTGTTTTAAGAACCTTACTCCGCCACCCCACCAACGACATAGACACACTGACACGCCGACAACAAGTTATAGCATTTTTTATGCGTCCACAGAGCGATTCTCTGATGAGGAACATCTGTTCTTCTCTTAGATTTGTTAAAAATGTTAATGTAAGCATTATTTTATTATTAATAAATAATCGAAAGAGTTCAAATAAAGGAAAGCAATAATATTATTTTGTCGTTAGCTTCACGATGTCTCGCATGCATCAGGCACGGGAAGCCTACAGTTAAGACCCTCCACTCCCCACTTGGTGCCGAATTACGCCAAACTTTGCTTTGACACCAGAGTGAATAAATAAAAATATTAAATCGCGTCGCGGTTACAGTAACCCGCTTTTGCTTGCGCCACGACTGGCCCCACATAGTGTTAGTATTCTTAATGTGGTATGACTGTGTAATTTTACATATTTTGTATGTAGGGAATATTGATGAAAATTAAAGCATTATCAGCAAAAGCATATCAATGGAAATCCTTGTATAATGTAAGTATAGTAAATATTGTATCTAATATTTTTATTTTTTGTATATGATTTATAAAAAGAGAAAGATAAAGTTAGAACTATCATAGTACACGAATGAAAAAATTTAAGCAACTTGAGAACCTAGTAAAATATTTAAAATAACGTGATAATTTTCACAATTTAGTAAACATTCATATTAAAAACACACAGACACTATACAACGTGGTTCTTATTTGCGAGATGTGTGAGAGCGCGGGACAGGCGTGCGAGTACTTGGTGCAACTGGCCACTTACGATACAAACAAACTATATGAGGTTAGTAAACATATATTTACATTTTCTTTATTCAAATTTGAATGTGAAATTAATAACTAGACTTGTTAAATTTTATGAAATCGTTCTGGGTTCGATTCCCACCAAGAGAAAAGGATTACCTTCATTTTCCTACCTTGGTAGGCCAAACAGGGCGTTCAATTACTCATGCAACAAATAAGTATCGCTAGGTTTTTGTCTATCTTGCTATATGCAGAAGAAAGCGTAAAGCTAAAATATCTTCTATCGTCTAAAATGGGTAAAAAATTAAGAACAAATCGTCTTATCATAATTTAACTCTAACATATTTAAGTGTCTATTAGTAACTCCTTAATAAGTTTGTTTGTAATAATCATTTCGTGCTCTTACAATTAAAACAAAAAATAATTAATAAAAAATGTAATTACCCGAATGCATAATTTATAACATTGGTACTCGTAATAATATGAACTAATAAAATAATGAAGTTTGAGTATGATTGTTAAAAATTTTAGAAAATATATATTTTGTTTTTTTTTCGTTCCTTAATTATTACAGATATTTTCTGCTTAGATGGCGTTGTATATGAATAGAATAATTGATTTTGATTTGTCGAAATCTGAAGGAAAATTTACTGTAAAAGTAGGCGTTGACCCTGATTTGGACATGAGTGAGTATACATATATTTTAATTTCATGTTGTATTTCGGATAGGGAACCTGGGAACCTAGTGTTAATGATTCCTTGTGTCGAATCGTTTTAAAAATTTGAACTTTTTTTTTCATATATTTTTTCGTATATTCTGTTTTGTTTTGTAATTTCATATATTTTGTTTTGTAATTAATATTACAATATTTTTTACCAATGAGTAAAATGATAGAAAAACAAACAATGTCGAGCCTGCACGCGCTGATGTCGGACACGGCGCGCGCGGAGCTGGAGCGCCTGCCGCCGCGCGTGCAGGAGTGCAGCATGCTGTACATGCCGCACCTCGGGTACCTGCTGGGCGTCAGGGCCTGGGAGGAGAACCTCACTATGGAACAGAAACAACTCAATGATATGAAATTCATGGTATTTATAAGAAAATTGATATAGTATATCATTATCTTATACATATACAGAGTGGAAGTGTCAGCACCACTTTAAATGAAACCAGAGTTTTAACTACTCTATAAAAGCCTAATACAATAAAAAAAATACCAAAAATGAAAAAGTGTTTTTTTTTCAAATAAAATAGATAATAAAATTATTGTTATAATATAAAACGCCCAAGGGAGGCCCAAGGAGGCTTAAGACCTGGAAGAGGGTGTATGGATCAGATCTTTTCCCTCCGCATGATCACGGAAATTTTTTTTCAAATTTTTGCTGTTAACCAAAAAGTTTTCTGTGCTTTTGTGGACTTGGAAAAAGCGTTTGACAGAGTTGTAAGATCGAAATTATGGGAGATACTACCCCGGTACAACGTGGGCGGACCCTTGCTGCAGGCTGTAAAGTCTCTTTACAGAGATCACTCAGCCTGCGTGAGAGTAGGAGCTGGCATGTTGCCCTGGTTTGACATCCGATCGGATGTTAAGCAAAGTTGCGCCATGTCAGCTTGGTTGTTCAATTTGTATTTGGATAGCTGTCTCCAAGGAGTGAAACAAAGCGATATGGGAGTGAAAGTAGGTGACCTGAATGTGAATTGCCTGTTGTACACAGATGATGCAGTGCTTATTGCATCATCAGAATGCGAGTTGCAGGCATTGGTCACCACTCTGAAAGAAGGGTGTGAATATAATGGTCTAAGCCTCAATGCGAATAAGACAAAGGTTCTGATTTTTGAAAGAGATGAAGAAAGGACGAAATGCAAGATCAGTGTAAATGGTAAGATATTAGAACAAGTGAAGCCTTAGCTGCATTGATGAAACGGCGAAACGTCAGCACAGCTGCGCGTTTGGCCGTACACAATGCAGTTTTGGTACCGATTCTATTATACGGCAGCGAAACGTGGGTATTACAGACGAAGAATGAAAGAAAGATGGATGCTGTGGAGATGCGATCTCTTCGTAGGATATGCGGATTCAGTTTAGCTGATCGAATCCGCAATGAAGAGATACACAGAATGGCAGGTACTAGCGAGGATGTCACGGTAAGAATGAAGAAGAACGTGCTCAGCTGGTTTGGGCACGTTGAACGAATGAGTGATGAAAGTATGGCAAAAAATAATTATTACCCCGCTAGGGATAAAGCGTGAATTTAGTACTAGTAGTAGTAGTAGTAGTATAAAACGCCATTTGTCAAGAATGACGCATGTACACATCATGAAATACAAATGCGGATAACCCTATATGCTGTTCCCTTAAAAGGAGCTCTGACACTCCCACCCTGTATATTTTTCGTTATTTAAAGATTTTAAAATTCTCTTTTTCAGTTCCAGAACAATGATTATATTCATTATAAAAGTAAAGGATGTGAAGGTAACATTTAGATGCACCATTTTTTACATTCGCATTGTTTCATTTTTAATTTTTATATTATTTATAATATTTAGTAATTATAATCATAATAAAAATCACAGCAATTAAATTAATCGACTTTTGTTAATAATTCGTTGAAGCCAAAATGGGTTTTCAAATCACGTTTCATTTGTAAGCTCTTAATCCTCTTAGTTACGACTTTACAAGCTTTTAAGTTATTTTTTAAAATGTTATAATCCTTAATGTATAAAATTTGTTAAAAAAATTGTTCTGTAGAACTAGACGTATTGATAGGCGATACGTATCCAGAAATAGTCGCGCACGAAACCCGCATCATGATGAGACTGACTTCCATACTGTTGGAAAATCTCCACACATTATCCACTGTTATAGACAAATGTGCTGAATTGGATTGGTATTATTATATATTTTTTCGTATTTTAATTTTAACTAAATTATTGATATATTTTTTTGTAAATATATTGATATTTAATATTTAAATACTTGAAATATTTTTGAAAAAGCAGCTGTTACGTGTTTTTAAGGTTATTTTGAGTAAAACTGCCTCCGAGCTTTCTGTAAGATTGACAAAATTAATTGCCTAATTGAATAAAGAATATTTTTAATTTATACTAAGTTAATATTGTTATACTATAAACTGTTCTAATCCCAGTTGAAGAATTTAAACTGTCTTTTTTGTTGTATTTTTTTTTTCATTCTTCAAATAATCTTTTGTACACCATCTAAGATGTAATTTTACATTATTTATTACTTAAATTACATTATTTATTACTTATCAGTAATAAAATGTGTAATCGTCGTCTTGCTTTTAAAAGATTTATGTAGGTTACGACTCATTTTTAAATAGTGTCTTTATAAAATTCAAAGGTAATTGATTTTTCTGAAAAAAATATAAAATAAAGAATGAAATAATCTTTCTTCCAGTCTAATAACAATGTCAAAAATATGCAAAGAATATAATTTTATACAGCCAAGTCTGACCACAGATAAAATAATAAGCATAAAAGAGGGTAAACACCCCTTGTATATGGCGACTATAGATAATTTTGTACCAAACGACGTCGACAGCAGTGAGGAGGCGGGATATGTTAAGATTCTAACGGGGCCAAATTCAAGTGGGAAATCTGTTTACATGAAGCAAATTGGTAGGTTATTGTAGATTTTATCTTATGTATAGTAAAGATACTGATATTACTACTACATTGTGATAATACTATTTCTTTATTTATCTTCTGAATAATTAATAGCAAGGGTGGGATTAAATATTGTTCTTGGTATAACTTAAACTACAAACAGGAGTAATAAAAATGAAAATTTCTAAAAAGCTTGTTACTTGTAAGGTGTGATAGTGTACCTGGCGCACGTGGGCAGCTTCGTGCCGGCGCGGGAGGCCACTGTGGGCGTGCTGCGCCGCCTGCACTCGCGCATACAGGCCGCCGAGTGCGTCGCCGCGCATATGTCCGCTTTCCTTATTCACTTGAGACAGGTTATAGCTTGTTTCGATATATTTCTATTATGACGTATTTATTCATATTTTATAGGTATACTTTTTTATACTTAAATCATCATTTATGTTTAATTATTGTTTATCATCATTTTTTTAATATAATTTCTTGACTTTATTGTAGAGCATAAAGTTCTATTCTGTGAAATATCACAGTATGATTTAGAAAAACATATCACTCATAAGTCATAACTACTCATATAATACCTAATACCTATGGATACACTTTTAATTACACTAGTATACTAGCTGAGTGTAGATTTTAAAATGTTTTTCTTGTAAGATATAGCGGCCCGCCCGCGGCTTCGCCAGCTTGAACTACTATTGATTTAATAAACAAAATTAACTGACAATGGACAGCGCCATCTGAACAAATATATTGTTAGAAATCGAAAGCGGTTAACGTTTTTAAAAAAACACGGTCAAACACATGTCTATATGTTTCTAAATTATTTGGAAAGTGATGGTTCTCTGGTTGCCCAGAGGAGGCCCGGCTTAGGCGACCAGCGACCGGAGCCGCAGCTCAGGAATCAGGAGGAGGAAGGATGTCCCTCGGGAGTCACCGTATGTGGGCGGGTGTGCCATGGCGCGATGTTTTGAATGTGAGGGAGGAACGGCAAGCTAGGCGATGTGTTCATCAAGCCCCTCGACGCGGAGGTCACACTGTATAGTGGCGTTCCTCACGAATCGGGGGGCCTGAACAATCTGTCGAAGTGCAACGTTCTTGGTTGTCTGAATCCGGAGGATGAGGAGGGGGACTCCGGCGCTGGCGATCTTCCATAGAAGTCTCGTGTGCCAGACACGGTCGAACGCCTTGCACACGTCCAGGAACACTACTGCAGAGTTCTCCTTACGGTTTGTAGCTGCTGAAGCGAAGTGAACCACCCTTGCTATCTGTAGCGTGGTAGAGTGACTCGGTTGGAGTTGGATAAGAGGCAGTAGTATAAGTCTCTCGAACAACTTGGAAACTGCGCTCAGCGTGATTGGCCGATAGCCCGACGGTCTTCTAGGGTCCTATCCAGGTTTGGGTATCGTCACAACCAGGGCTTCCTTCCACGCTTAGGGGAAATAACCTAGGCGCAGGATCACGTTGCGTTGAAGAGTTGTTGGTCAGTGCCGAGGTGGTTCTCATAGGTATGTGTTTGAGCGCTCCATTTGTGACTCCATCTTTTATGGGATGATGTTGTGGGGTTTTTAAGAAGATGGTGCACTTCGTCCGTGATAAAGACACGCTCGGGGAGGTGGCTCGGATTCGGCTGAAATTGACCCTCTAAATGGTCTGCCAATATGTTGCCCTGTCCATAGGATCATATCTCAGTGTGCCATCAGAATGATAGAGCGGTCTAATAGGCGGCGCCTTTTTTGTTCACTGGCGACATAGTCACCGGAGTGAGTGCTGGTCCTTGTCGGATTCTTTGATTCTCTCCTCCCAGTTTTTTGCGGCGGTCGACTCCAATTCCAAGCGAATGCCCTCAACTATGCCATTCAGCTTGGTCTAAGTGGCTGGCTCCCTGGTCTTCTGCCATTCTAATCGTATCTCCCTATTGTCCGTAATGCTTCGATCCGCTTCGGTAATGGTGGAATGTCAGCGATTTGGCATCCATTCCTCGTGCATCACCAGTTCAATGTTACTGGGGTGAGGGGAGCGCGTGTATGGGAGTAGTGGGTCGGATCTTCTGGTCCCTTCACTACGTACTTATGCTAATCGGCGTCTTCAAAGAGCATGCGTCCGTTCCGGTAAGTAGTGCGGTAATGCAGGGTGGTAAGCATTCCAATCTCCTGCGGCGATAGTAGGAATGGTTCTGTTGAGCATTCTCTTCACCTCGCTGATGGCCAAGATGAAGGATGCTGGGTGGTAGAGAGTAACTCTTCACTCTTCATGTAACTCTTCAATATGAATCGACAAGTTTGTAAAAAGCAATTCTGAAAACGATCTTACCTGACTCTATCAGTTACAATTAATATAATTATACTTTAAAAGAAAACATATTAAAATGAATGCAATGCAAAAAGGCACTTTAAAAGTAAGTAAAGTAATACGTTTAAAGATGGCACTAGCCCTCCAAGAGTCGAGCTCGGACTCGCTGGTGCTGGTGGACGAGTTCGGCGCGGGCACGGCGGCGGCGGACGGGCGCGCGCTGCTGGCGGCCGCGCTGGGCGCGCTGCTGGCCCGCGGCGCGCGCTGCCCGCACGTGCTCGCCGCCACGCACTACACCGACATGAGGGACTTCATTGTCGATACGCCGTTGGTTAAGTTTTTGGTATGCGTTACTTATTTATTACTAAATTGGGACAATGAGAAATTGTTTTTTATTGGATAAATATTTTTTATTTAGGTTTTCCCTGTAACCTGCTTACTAATTAAATATATAAAAAGGCAAAAGATTATTATATTAAAACATTTTGTTGTCTTCTTTTGACCCGATTTCGAAGCACTGCGGTTTGAGTGGCGGACACTGATGATATATTTTCAATCTCATTACTTATTTGAGACCTTTTATTTTCGTAATAACAAAGTTTTTCACAAAGATCAGAATACACAGAGCCGAGTGGAAAATCGTTCCGTTACCCACGTATAAACCGTTTTCGAGACATTACTTGTTGAATAGCGGAAATCTACGCCGCGCTTTGTCTAACAGAGCGCTAAAATAAATATAATTAATTTCTAAGAGTAGAATTCAAATTTACAACCGTCGCTTTAACAAGTTGACGTAGTTTTACGGCGCAAGAACTACTTCAATTATAAAGACATTATACTTATAAAAACATACCTCTAGACAATAAGTAATTTCCCTAGAAATTCGAGCACGTGATAGAAGACGGTGAACCGATATTCTTGTTCCGCGTGTCCGAGGGCAGCTCTGACGCCAGCTTCGCCCACGCGGTGGCCGCCGCCAGTGGGATCGATCACAACATTGTGACGAGAGCTAACCAAGTTATGGAGGCCATTACGGTACTATATAAAAATATTATATTACTATTATAATTAGTAATAAGCAAAAAAAACCTTGTGCCAACAAACTTCGTTCCTCAACTACAACATGAATTCTAGACATTGCATGTTCAGTGGCTGAAATCAACGCCGCGCGTCGCCTCGTTACCACAACGGGAGTATACAAATATTAAATATTTCATTTGCTCGAGTGGGAATGGATCCGACCGCGTTGACAGTCACACGCTAGTGCTTTGTGCGCCACGACTGATATCTACTAAATTACATTGATGCATCTCATTGAGTAGGTTAGTCAACGTTAGTCAACTGCTTTGGAAAAAGGTATATTTTATAAATATAGCTTTAAGATTTACAAAAATATATTATATTTCAACAATTCAATACCTAATAATATTTAAAAAAATCTGTATATATCTGTTACAGAACAACAAACTACCCTCACCAAACAAAAAAAATATCAACAAATTAAAAAACATAACAGAAACAATGAAACTAAAACTGCTAGCAGAAGACATTTAATTATATAAAATTCATTTATTAACATGATATCCATTGCTTAGCTAGCTATGATTTTAATATATATAATTCAATATTACATATAAAACGTCTTAAAAGCTAAACAATTATTAATGAAACTCTGCTTTATTTGTAAAATATAAAAACATAAAAAGGGAATGTACTTTTTATATAAACATTTATCTAATATAATAAATTCGACACTCACGAAGAAAACTTAAATATGGCGACATCCTTGATTCTATTAATTAAAGAAATTTTGACATTCGTGTTTTTTATAACATTTTGTCGGTAAAATATGCCTTTCTTCTCAAAAGCATAATAAGTTGCGGAGTCTAACGCCGCATCTAACTAAATAGTCTGGGAAAAATTAAAAATAAATAATTTATACACGTTAAATTGATGTAATGCCACATTTTTTTACACATATATAGTATGTATTTTATTATTAATTTAGAATTAAATATTACACTCAGCACACATTGAGCCCTTCGCATAGAAGATATTATATTTTTAAATAAAACATATTTTCTTGCTTCCCACTGTGTCAAGGTAGCATATAGCAAAATAGGCAGAGGGCATCATCTAGCGTTCCCCTAGTGAGAATCGAACCCACAACCGCCGCGCTCACAGTCACAGACTTGTGCCCCTGCACCACGACACAAGTCGTAAACAAATATATATGTCACAAATAAAAAAAGTAATTTACAAAATAGTTTTACAAAATTAATCACGGTTTTTTGTAAAATTTGTTAAAACTATAGGTTCAAATTAAGCTATTTCGGAAAGATGTGCTATTTTAAACCAGACTTAATTTTCATATAAAGAAATTAAAGAATGTTACATTATTAGAACCGTTACAATTGAAATAAATATGTCGACTAAGACTGAATGGGATATAACTACAAAATTTATATAAACCAATATTTTTCTTTAATTAGACCACATTCATTAAAATAAACAAAATATAATTATTGAAATATTTCTAATAAATTAGCACCATTACAAAAACACCGAGATAGAAGCATTTACCTTATTTTTAATATAAATTTGAGCCTACATAACATTTTTATATGAAAATGATAAGTGTTAACAGACTTATAAGATTATAAGATTATTTAACTCTCATGTGTATATAACTTTCATTGAATTTACCCATTTTTTAGTTTTTTCTTTACATGGATGCAGTGCATATCCAGACTGCTGCTATATATAATATAAATATTACTATTTTTTTTAATTTGATGGATTACATACTTACGTTTTAGCTTTTCATCTTCAAATTCATTTTATTTTTAGCTTCACACTGTATCCAGCACATGGCAGGGTAGAGGGAACCTCCTTTTAAGACACTCCGCTGCCCACGCACTGTTGCTTTTCGACATATTACGTGTAGAGATGACAATTTATTCCGCGAGTGGGAATCGAACCCACGCCGCAACACGATCGCCTCAAATTTATTTTTTACATATCGAATTCATGTTTACTTTCATTTTTTCAAAAGGCCATATTTTACAAGACAGAAATTAATTTAAAAAACAAAACCTATATAAATTAACACTAACAAGCTAGTGGTAGGGCAGCCGGTTCAAATCCTCTTTTCATTTACATATTCTTCATTTGTTGCATTAAATCTTCAAGAGACAGTTCCGAAGCAGCAATGGCGGTGCCCGTACTCGACTCTGGTGTACTTATATCTGCTGGTAGTGTGTAGGCCACCTGGAAATACATTATTTATTATCATAAAATCCCACTACACACTAGAAAAGCTCACGACTCGACGACGACATTATCTTTCAAATAAAAAAAAATCACAAACAGTTCACCAGTTTGGGAGCTGCAATGCCACAGACAGATACACAGACATGTCAAACTAATATATAAAAGGTGTTGCAAAGGGGAATAAGTAGTTTCTGAGATTAGCACGTTCAATCAAACAAACTCTCCAGCTAAGTATAGCCCTGCCATGTTCAAAAGGTGAATGTTGATTGGCTATTAATATAATATATACCTGTACGCCATCAACAAGTTTCAAATTAGGAGTTTCTTCTTCAGGAGAATTTTCATCAACCAAACTGATTCCTAGAAAGATATTGAAATTGGATATAGTTACAATTAGTATTAGATAAAATTTTAAAATCTTTCCTTAAAAATGTCACGAAGAAAAATTCTATTTACGTTGAGGAAAATAAGACGAGAAAATATATAACCTAATGTTCAGAGCAGGTTCAAATCCCTGTCAAATTGTTATACGTATAGTTCTTTCCTATGTGTGAAATTTATCTATTTATTGATCCACCAACGTTTGTTTACATCAGTACATACAAAAATGATACATGGAACTGAAACTAAGTCTAACAAACACTTACAGGAGGCAGATACATCTTGCTATATAAGAGCAAAAATAAACTCCTAAGCGTGGGCACTTGCCCTTGAACTAAACTGAACTAAAACTTAAAAAAAAGACATACCCCATTCATTTTCCGCGTGTATGGGGGCGTCGTCCTCTTTGACCTCGGTCGCGAGCTCCACCACCGGCTTGGCGCGGTACTCTGCTTGCCTTTGGCGACAATAGGAATCTTCACATTGAGGGTTTGGCTATCATTTTTAAATTAAAGAGTTAATTATAGAATTGTTTTTTTTTACTTTACTATCTATAGTATATATTATTGCATTTAAAAAGTAGTTATTATTTTAAAATCAATAAGTATATTACATAAAAAAAACTTCAAAGGAAAATAATTTTAAAATGAATCTGTGAAACCGGATTAATCTTCGTCCATGGAAGACCCGTCACCACGGATTACTGCAAAGCGTTCGGTTCAATTCTGTTAATCTGGTTTCTAATTAATTTTAATTTTATCTTTTGTACTTTTGTTTTTAAACTGATGACAATAAGATAATTCACTAAACTTTACACAACATAAAGAATAGGAAGTATATATAATAATACATTGTGTTATTTATAAATCATAATTCAAAACAAAACAACTTTTCTAAATTTCATTTCATTTCGAAATCTCATTTGTAAATCAGCTTCACACTGTATCCCGCAAACAGTACGCAGCAATAACCTAGTGTTATGACGCTCCGTTTCCCACTTTCGCCCAATTTTTCGAAGCATTACGTGTTGCGCGGCGGAACTCACCGCCGTGTTTAGGCTTGGTACCAGAGCTAAAGATATTAAAACATAATAATGAATTCTCTCGAGCGGGGACCCCACAACCGTCGTGCCCGTGCGCCACGACGGCCACGTAATGTCATTGTAACAGCTCAATTTCTTTATTACAACATAGTGTTTCAGTCCCAATCAATTTAATATTCATATAATAATGTTTTAAATATTATTATTATTTCTTTGTTTCTGTTCATATGACATTTCAAACCTTAGATTTATTATTTATTTCTTCTATAAAAAAATATGAGTAACTTACTCTTAATGTCATTGTAGGGAAGAAATCTGTCAACGCACTATAGCCCAAATAGTAGCTCACAGAACCAAAACCAAGTAAATATTTGAGTGTGTTTTGAACTGAAATAAAATGTATATGTATAAAGGTATTTTTAATGTCCTTGAGATAAATATCTCAATTTTTTTAGTTTCTTGCCGCAGAAGATCTTGTAACTAAAACAAGATGATAATCTTGTCACCAGAACAAGGAATTTAAAATTGTTAATTTTCCAGAATGAAATTATTTTTTTTTTAAAAATAAATTAAAATAAATTAGCTTCACGCTGTATCCCGCACACAGCAGGGTAGGCAGAGGGAACCTAGTGTTAAGACACTCCGTTCCCCACTTTCTGCCGAATTCTGGAGGCATTGCGTGTTGAGTGGCAGAATTC
>DWQW01001774.1:0-30821 GCA_018249695.1 Heliconius erato demophoon
TAGGCCAAACCAGTTCAGCCTGTAATCAATAAGGCCAAACTAGTTTATCCTAGTGTGGTCAGGAAAAACTAGATCATCCTAGGCCAAACTAGTTTGTCCTAAAATCGGGTTTGTCCGGTGACATATATAAGAAACTGGGAAGACTGCACATACACACTACAAAAAAATATGCAATATAAAATTAAATTATTATTATTGAGACCGTTGTGGCGCAGTGGCATAACGTGTGACTGTAAGCGCGATTGTTGTGCGTTCGATTCCCATTAGGGAAAATTAATTATTATTTACTAGTATTTTCATTTCTTCGCTGTGGTAACAAGGTAATGCGCGGCGTTGAGTTCCGCTACTCAACACACAGTACCTCGAAAGATCGACTATATACGGGATACAGCGTTTCAGCTAGAAAAAAAAAACAAATTATTAACATCGATAAAAAGTTCTAGGTAATTTATACTATCAGCTTTAAATAACCACTCCAGGAAGAGAGTGATTTGTATGGTGATTTAACTAATATTTTGCATATTATTATTAAAATGTTATTTGAATAATGAAACAGCTGTATATATTTTTCATATGAACATTAAATATAAACGTATTTTTTTTAACTATAAACGTACGTAGGCATATCTCAATATGAAATTTAATAAAAGCTTAGGTATATTTTATAAAAATAACTGCAAGCTGTGGAATGAGAGCGGCATACTGACTTCAATGTTCAGAGGACGTCACCGCCATACAACAATGCTTTGTCAACGTCTCATGCTATCTATACGAGCTTCCTGGAGTACCTTGCAAGCATTCAGAATACTTATATTGATTACTTGGAAATGTAGTACTTTATCATTTTTTAAGTATGCTTATCTAAAAAAAAAAAATATTACTTAACTTTTTAAAGTTTTAATATAAAATTTAAATTTTAAAGATCGTGCGTCAACGCAACCTTGGCCTGTTGCATAATAATACTCAGCGCTTAAGTAAATATCTTTTTAGATATAGAAATATTATATTATATAATCTTATTGTCATATATTATAATTATACATTTACAATAATAACTTTCAAAATCTAAAATTTTAAATAAATAAAGAGAAAATTTTATAATATTTCAGAATTTTTCAATAAGTAAAGAATTTTTCACTAATAAATAACATGACTACTGTAAGATTAAAAAAAAATCCTATCACATTTTTATGTAATAATAATAAAAATATGCAGAACATTTTTATATTGAATAAACTTAAGCAGTGTTCTTTAGACGACGTTCCTGAGGTAACATATTAATCCTTGATTTGATAAAAGACTACAAGAATAAACGACTATTTGTGGAAGATTTTTTTTATTTGCTTATATTTTATATCTTTTACGATTTGAGGTCAGTCGTGGCGCAGTGGCACAAAGTGTGACTGTAAAACGGACTGGTTGTAGGTTCGATTCCCACTCGAGGAGATGAAATATTTACTTAAATTTATATTTCCATTTCTTCGCTCTGGTATCGAGGACAAGCGCGGCGTTGAGTTCTGCCAGTCAACACGCAATGCCTCCAGAATTCAGCAGAAACTGGGGAACGGAGTGTCTTAACACTAGGTTCCCTCTGCCTACCCTGCAGTGTGCTGGGATACAGCGTGAAGTTGATTTTCACGGTTTCATTTATTTATAATATTGTCTATATGATAACAATGAAAAATGGCTGCAATTATATGAGTAATACTATAAATTTTATAGAAATACTCGTAGTTTCTTTTTTAATTTAATACAGATACAAGGTAAACCAAAGCTAAAATCATCGTCTTGATTTGATCGACATTATTGTCGACACATGCTATGTCGGCACATAATATGTCAAGTTGTGATAATAAAAAATCTCATTCATTTTAAATTATTTTTAACATTGCTTAAATATTGATAGCAGGTATATTACACATTATAAGTTATATTTTTTTATAATTATCCAACGTCGCTGTCTAATTTTGATGTATTTTATCAATTTTACCTATATTCATTAACATTGGGTAAAACCCAAAGAGTCAGCAGTCAATCTAGTGAAAAACAAATGAGTAAAACGTGTGCCTACGTAGAAATACTAAAAACACCATTTTCATTAAAAAAATACACTTACATGTGTCAAAACGATTTATTTAAACGACGTTGCCACTTCATTGAAATTAAAACTTCCATATAACAACAATATTAATAACCTCTATATATTTTTTTAATTTCTTTTTCTCATACTAATATAACAAGGTGCCGCGTAGAACTCCGTTTCTACGCAACGTCTATATAAATAAACAAAAAAATGTAGAACTGAGACTATTCACAGCAAATATACTAAAATCAAATTATAATTAACGAATACGTATGAGTTCAAGAATAAATGCTGGAATAAATCAGCTTCGCACTGTATCACGCACACAGCAGTAACCGCACAGCAGGAACCTAGTGTTAAGACACTCCGTTCCCCACTCTCTCCCGGATTCTGGAGGCATTGCGTGTTGAGTGGCAGAACTCAAGTGGCTTTTCGACACCAGAGTGAAAAAATGGAAATATAAATTTAAGTAAATATTTCATCTCCTCGAGTGGAGATCGAACCCACAAACAGTCGGTTTTACTGTCACACTTTGTGCCGCTGCGCCACGACTGGCCTCAATTCTGGAATATCTAACTGATTATCCACAATATGTAACTACGTGCACTATCATCACATTATTTTGCAACGTGAAACTTCAAAGAAACACACTTCGTTTGTCGCAACTGACTGAAACTGTATCTAATGGTAGTTTTATAAAAAAAGAATATTGCTTACAATAAATTTATCCCTTGTCTCCTCGTTCTTTATTCGTTAGGAATAAAATTTAAGATGGTTTACCGTTTCTTCACCAGAAAAGCTAGAAAGGTGCAGTGCAGGTCCTTTAGAAGTGCAGATCCAATTATCGATGATTAGGTTTTATAGAGTAGTTACAACTGTGGTTTCATTTAAAGTGCTGAAGACATAAACACTCTCTATATAGACCAAGAAAAAGCTCGCATTACACTTGCAGTTTTAATATGCATTAGAAATCATTGAAATGATAAGAAATGGAAAGAAAAAGGTTAAGTAAAACTAGATATTATGTATCTACATTATATTATATTAAAGTATACGTATTCATAGTTATATAAGGTCATATTAGTCCATGTCTATAAATCGGAAAACCTCAAAAATCACTAGCCCAATATTTCGAAGCCGCACGATACATAAATACTCGTAATAGGCCATATATTAAAATGAAAATTCGCCATTGTTTAAGTTGAATGAACTTTAGCAAATATTACTGTCCTTACCGCCGATATGAATCGTGGGATATTCTGGAATCAGTTTACTTGTTCCGACAAATAAATTGCATCCCGCAGACAACTTCAAAAGTGATTATCAGTAAACGCTGAGTTCGAATCAATTGAGATGCTTCGATTGGATCGACGCCATTACTGGTAAACAATGCAAAAGCTTCCCTCCCTCTAATGGCAATATAGGACCCGTGTTTATAAACCGCTCTCAAGTCTGAGATCGATCTTGAGATGACGTTTTCATTCAATTAACAATCTATGAATGAAAACGGCATTTCAAGATCGATCTTGGACTTGAAATCGATTTATAAATACGGCATAAGCCTAGGATTTTATATCCAAGCCTACATTCTCCATACTTTAAAAAAATATAACAATCACCATGATATAAATTAATGGGCTGTATGAATTCAAATGTGTGTCTTTCATTTAAAAATATAAGCCCGCATATTACTGCTGCCGTTGATTGGCCTGCTTAATAACTTGCTTGCTTAATTACAACGAATACTAAAATACAAACATTTATTTTTACGTTGTTATTATTTAACGTTGTTATTCTATTTATTGACTACTCTTCTCTTCTCTTACTCTCTACTCTTTAGTAATATTATATTGTTTATTCTACTAAGTAATATTATATTGTTTATTCAATCCGCATAGCTTCTTTTTTATGCTTTTACGTTAAAACAGTGACATTTTCAAATGCAAGTAAATTTTCAGCTTCACGCTGTATCCCGCACACAGCAGGGTAGGAAGAGGGAACCTAGTGTTAAGACAGTCCGTTCCCCACTGTCTGGCTAATTGTGGAAGCTTTGCGTGTTGAGTGGCAGAACTCAAAACTCAAGGCCGCGCTTTGCCTCGACACCAGATCGTAGAAATGGAAATATAAATTTAAATAAATATTTCATCTCCTTGAGTGAGAATCGAACCCACAACCGGTGGCTTTTACAATCACACTTTGTGCCCCTGCGCCACGACTTACCTCGAGTAAATTTTTATGAAAATAAACATCATTTCCGGTAAAAGGCTTACATTTAGCGTTTAATAATGGTAATAGAGCGCTAACACCAATGTAATAAGATTTGGCTTCCAAGGCACGGCAGCAGGACAAATTAAATTGAGGCCACAATTGCCGTCGCATCCAACGGCATCAACCTATTTCAAAGTGTACTTATTTATATAAATAAAATAGAAACGAAATTCACTTAGTAATGGTGAATTTTAGAAGACTACTGGATGTATGAATATGAAATTAAAATAGGGGCTTAAATGTATATTAAAGTAAAATTTTATTTAATTTTTCTTTGATATATTTCATTATATTTATGTTATATTTGGAATGTTTTAAATTGATTAATAAACATTATATTGAACTTTGAACCCTGTGCTATCGTGTTTTGTTAGGCACGGCCCAACTGCGCCCTATCTGGTACAGCGCGCTATGAGGCCGTCGTGGCGCGTGGCGGTGACGTAATGAGTTCCATTCCCATTCGGAGGTATGAAATATTTAATGTTTTCATTTCCTCGCTCTGAAAACAAGGCAAAGTGCAGCGTTGAGTTCCGCCACTCAACACGCAATGCCTCAAGAATTTGTGCTGAAAGTGGTGAACTGAAGTATCTTAATGTGGAGCGTAATGTCTTAACACTAAGTTTCCAGGTTCCCTCTCGATACATCGTAAGTCACTAATAATGTTATATGAATATATATCAGTAATTATTTAAATGAATCCTATAGTGCGCTTAATATTTATGTGTTCAATACGCGCTCGGGTAAATCTATTGTCTGGAGCATCTTAGAAATACGTAAGAGATTAGGTTTCCTATAACATACATACATGTATTAATTGAATACATTCGCGTAAACTTTACCCGCCGTTGTACACAGACAGCTTAAAAAAATATGTTGCTAATAAAGCAATTAGAACTAGGTACTAGTTCTAATAATTTATTTTAGTAAAGTAACTTAAATGTTTTATATTGAATATTTTTTCCAATTTTGCCTTTTCCTCAATTATCTAACGTCATCAGAAAGCTGAACATTTTTCTATGGCGTTATAGTGATATCTCTTATGGATCTCTTAAGCAGACCAAGCTAGGTCTGCTAGGGTTCCACATCAGACCTTTGTTTTTTCTATGTGCTTATCATGTTGAGCAACTTTAGCTACGGCGCTTTATTAATATCTCTCATACATTAGATGGGCTGCCAGAGTTACATATCAGGTATTCAGACCTACGAAATAAATTATAGTTCCATATATTTTCGATAATTAATAGGTATATAGATATATATAACAAAAAAGTTCCATAAATATCTGTACAATGGTTTTTGAGAGAATGGCGAGAAACAGGCACAGTTAAAAATTATTATTATATTAATATTTTCTTTTGAACTTTATTAAAAAACCAGTAGATGTACCTACTATTTTTTTTTTAAGTTTTTATTTACTATACAGAATTCACCTTTATATATTTTTACAATATTTATTTTTTTAATAAAATCTTTATATACCGAATTATGTGTATGAAATATGGAATTGAAGTTTCAAGAATATTTGAATGTAAAGACGCTTACATTTTGGGACCACATATCAATGACAATGGGTGGTACATGAATCAAATTATTAGCTTAGATAATAAAGTTCACTTATAATTTTAAAAACTCTTCCATTTTTGAAATAAAATTATTTGAGAAAAACGAATAAAAATTAGATTTTCGACTAAAATACAAATATTTCTTTTTATTTCAATAAATATAATATATCAAATAATTAAATATCCAGCAACAGCAATAAATTAGAGTATGTAGGTAAATATCAAAATTTTTAAGTAATAGTTAGTACATCAACTTTTTGACTAATAATTAATCATAACTGATAGATATTTTCTATATGGAATGTATAATTTCCAGACAACCACAAATTTTAAATAATCTCGAGGCATGCTCCAGCCTCCATGTTAGCTGTAATAGGAGTTAGAGCTGGAATCCGGACTCAATACGTTTATTTTCAGTATAAAAGAGCCGGTACGTCTTGCTGGTCTGTTAATAACTTGTTGACGTCGAATAACCGTTTTATTGACATCGCTCTTAAATGACATTGGAATGCCAGTGTATTAGGATATATGTTTATGATACATTTCATATGTTTTTCCGGTTGCGTCTAGATCTAACCAGCTATGCCTATTTTATAGCAACTTTCCATATCTTGTTTTAATAAGTTTTGCGATAGTTATAATCTTTATAATATAGAGACACACATACGGCTTCGCCCGCTTAAACTGATTGTTATATAATAGCCAAATTACGCAATAAATTTTGCATAAATTTTACCCAATGTGTAACTTCTGATGTATAAGCTACAGTACTGTAAAGTTTCAGGTAAATTCGTTTCGGAGTTTTTGCGTGAAAATGGAACAAACATTCATCCTCACAAACTTACACATTTATAATATTTATTATAAAATTATCATAATAATTAATTTAGCCAATTATCTATGAAATAAAAGTAAAACTTAAAAAAAAGTAAAACAATGAAAGAAAAATTGTTTTTCTTGTAGTCCGGTTTCTGTTTAGGATTAATTCATAATCTTTATGTTTCACAAAAGTTCCAGTATTTATCCATAGATGGCGGTATTAAAAGATAAATGATAATAGCACCTACCTACTACTTCTTGTTATTAGTCTTCTAAACGCTTAAATAGTCCAGAAGCTCGTTATAAATTTATAAAAGCCTAACCATCAACATTTTTTTTTGGAAATTGTAAACTTTGCCTTTGACAATTTTGCAATAATCGATCACAAAAATGTGATTTGCTTCTGTGTCAGTTAGTTTGAATTTTTAAATTAAGTCGTATCCTGAAAATTATGGTTGGTGTTATTAATCGATTATCATATTAACCACTTAAGTCGCGTAGTACCGCTTCCTATTTAATCAATATTTTGATTTTAAGCGATGCGTTTTATGCGATGCTAACGATAATAAAAATAGAAGACCGGCCGAGAAAAGAGCGAAAACGAAGAGCAAACGTATACGGAAAGTATATAAATACGGAAGAGAAAGAAGAAAAAGAACAACACATTAAATTGTGATTGCAAAAAAACGACGATCTTGATAAACAAATGATAAATGAAAACACATTTTTAACCAATTTTGATCTCTAGGTTCATACGAAGGTTGGTGTGCTTTCATTTGTCGTAAAGTAGCACAAGCTTATAAAACTAGAAATTTGAAGAGGACTATATTTACAACCTAAAAGAATTAATGAAAGTAATACCAAAAGATACCAAACGGCTTATGATTATCGAAAATTGTTTAATGTCTTATTTTAAATTATTTTCCGATCGGATATCGACGCTGTCTTTTTATGTTTCTTTTTTTATTTTATTTATGTTTCTGTTTTATTATACTTAAAAAACATGTGCAAGTGTAAAAGTGCGTTGCATTTAAAAAAATTGTAAAGGTTATTTTTTGCAACAATTTAGTCTTAAACATCTACATTGTGATTTTACAATAAACTTATAATTTTTAATTACTCTATCTTTACTTTCACTTTAAATCACATTTTATAAAGCTATCTTAAAATCATTAAAATAAATATAGCTCTATTTAATTAACATTTCAATACATTTCGATACAGTCAGAGAAGCTTGTAAGCATTTTTAGTAGTGTAAACTTCTTTGAACTAAGATTTCTCTAATTTAGATTTTTCAGGGTTAACATATTATTGCATAACGTGGCTCAATTTATAATGATCAGTTTAAATTATGCGATAAAGATTGCTTAGTAACTCCAAAGGCGAAACACAAAAAGAAATAAAAAAAAGAGAGAGTGAGTAGAGAATCATGAAAAACTTTTGACGTTTCGCCTAGTTAAAATCCTTTTAGCACAAGGTTGTTTTGCAAGGTTTTTACTATTTATGCTTTTTATGGCAAATATCGACGCGGTGTAATGAATGTGGTACATCACATACTGTCTTGCACACGTTGCTAGTATGTCCAATGTCGAAATATTTGGAACAACATTTAATTCAGATATTGGGCTGCAGAAAATGATAAAAGTGCTCTATCGAATTCAAAACGTTACAGGAAGTTCGAATGGGACGCAGCCTATACCTATATATATAAGTGCGGATCCAGGCGTTTTAAGTATTAAACAGGAGAATAAATTAGCGAAATACGTAATTGATTCGAAGTCACGGTAGAAAACGGTCACGGTATATATATATATATATATATATATATATATATATATATATATATATATATATATATATATATATATAGTCGTAACAGGATAACAATAAAAAAGTATGTCTGCGTGGAGAATGCTGTAATTTTGGACGCATTTGTCGGTGGTATTTCGAAGTAATATGGCGAGGATCATAAAGACCACTCATACGAACTACGACTAAAACTACATTTAAATATGATTTGCAAAATGTAAATTATTATTCTTGCTTGACTTTATTTACATGCATTATTTAATTTTTTATCTGTTTTATCATGAAATCTCATTTCAATTAACAATAAATGTCAAACATTACTAAGTCATTTTGTTTCAAATACCATGTTATTTTCGAAAGGTGAAAAATATATAAACAGGTGTATACAATGAAATTATTTCATACATGATTATTAAATATAATTACTTCCAAAAATATAGCAAACAAGATACATATTCGCTTGCACTTAAATTACAGTGTTGACAGGGACGCCAGCTGTACATTTTATTTGGCACGTGGCTATTCAAAATTCGTCTTGATTTTTTTCACTATAGACATCTCAACTAGAAACCATTATAACGGTAGTGTGAAGTTTAACGTAAAAGCAACACTCACTTTTTTGTAGCAAACGTGGGGCCTCGCCTCCTCACGTGAGATTTGTTGTTGCAGATGCTATAATATGCACATGTATTATTATTATGTTATACCAGATAATTTCTCAACGTAAAACTTTTAGCTAAGTAATTAAAATATTTAGGCAAGCTGTATTTAAACTTTAAACGATTTGCCAAGATTTTAACGTGTATTTAATATATAGACTTAGTAATAAGTATTCGTGATTATAATTTTATTGTATTATAGTTATTTAGACATAGTTGAAAAAAAAAACTATAATTACTAAAAAAATTGCTTTTTTATAGATGGCGTTGGTGGAGGACACCGGCGCTGGCGCCGCCGCTGACGATCCAGAGGCGTTACTGAATGAGTGGCTTGGCGAACTCACCGTTCTTACTGCGGTATGTTTTGGTATTTTTTTTAAATAAAAAAGAAAATATAATACGATATACTACTAAAACGTATATAATATATACAAACGGAAATAAAAATAAACAAAAAACAAACTAATATAACGTTAATACAAAAACAGTCGTCAAAGATTGATGCCCGTGCACGTGTGGATGCAGCCGGCGGCGACGCAGCAGGTGCGCGTGCGCATATGTCCCTCAACATGATTTGCAGACAACACTTTACAAGATTTGTGGTTAATGCGTTATGGTTATTTTTCAACAATATACAAATATATGTATATATTATATATACATATTTACATTAGCGGCCAGGCCATTTTGGTTGGCTAGGTTTTGGTAGTTGAATATCTACGTCCCGAAAATAGTTTAAATTTGATTTGCTTGTAGTAACGAAAATATTTTTTTATAGGCTGACCTCTATAATTTCCGAGATGAGAAGGGTAGGAGCGTGGTTTTTCTTGTCTTTTTTTTAAAAAAAAGTTTCTTCAGATATTTCAAGAACCGTATACCATTAATTTCATACAGATTCAAAATTCATGTATATATGTATATTTTTTTATAATTTTTATTGTGTTATTTCAAAATAAAGATATTTTTATAATTTTCAAAAAGTCAGTAATAAGCACCTCTCGACTGCTTCAGTTTGTCTTTAACTATTCTTATAATTAACATAAAAAGACATTTGTTTGAGACTTGTTTATTAAATTGATATTTTCGACGCCTAATAATTTATTTTTGTTGGTTTAGAACTATATGTAAATTCAAAAAGTTTTTTTGCTTATGCAAAATTGAATTAATTAGGTTAAGCTGTGGCACGACGACGATGAACGTAATGCGTGTTACAATACATTAGATTGACCTCATTTTTACGAGTTATATAGTAGAGGCTTGGCTGGACATATACCTACTAGTAAAACAATAAACGATTTTTTTTAAATTCTGTAATAGTAGGCCGACTTTTTTAATCTGTACCATATAACCATAGCCTTCGTAAAAGGCATAGGTCTTTTTTTATATCTTTTTTTTATTGTTATTATCTCCTTTTTTAATTGTATTAGGGTTTTATAGAGTTGTTAAAACTATTCTACTCATTTAAAATGGTGATGACAAAAACACCGCATAAAGCAGGGTATACAGATCGAACCTGGAAACCTAGTTTTAAAAGACTTTAACCTACTTTTAAGAATAATATTGTATACTTATATATTACAAAAAATACGATTTGACCTAAATACACGTATTATGTATATGTACATAAATATATATAAATGCATTTGTTTCGCTCACTCTATTTGACAAACATCTGCTGATACAGTTCTCATTTAATAATACAGACACGCGATCGCCGCCACATTGGAACATCACGGCTCGTTAAATATAATATAAGTTATATTATTCTCTTAAATAACTTACTTCTAAAAGAATTTAATAATAAAAAAAAGTTAATCACTTTTTATTCTCATACACAAATTTAAAATGTATCAAAATACAATTCAGAACTCTGAGAAGTAAAGCTTTTAAAGAAACTTCGATCATGAGCTGTAAATAGGTTTATATTTATAAGACTTAAAAAAATATAAATAAGAGTTCCATATTAAAATACAGAGCCCAAAACCAAGTTACGTTACAATTGATAATAAATATCAACTTAATTAGACAGGTGTATTAAAGGACAACATTATAATACGAAATGAACATTTTTTTTATAACACGTTAAGAAATAAAAACAAGTTTAATATAAGATTGTTAGTGTGATTAAGCCAGATGCTTGGATAATATTTATGAATCTTGGCCCCGCCATGTGCAGCTGGCGGCGCATCTGCTCCGCTACCGTACACTCTTGACTACCTGATCGGAAATAAGTATAACAATTACCTTTAAAATGACGTTTTAAATCTGCAAGTTTAACCTTTGTGAAAAGGCTGAGTGCTATGTGATCATTATTTATTTTGTATTGCTTATTTCTTTTCACGCTACCGTGAAGATAAACCATAAATTTAATTTAAACTGTATGTTTGAAATTTCGCGTAATTCGTTTCTTGTTTTCTTTTCATACATGAATTTAATTATATGTATAAGTGTAGTGTGGCTTAATGAAAAGTCGATTACGGTAAACTAGATAATAATATGTAACAGAAGTAGTTCTTGTTAATAAATTTGTATTATATTTATAATTCCATTATACATTTAAAGTATCGAAGAAAATAATTGTACTTATATATTTCGAATTATTTAATTTTAACATCCGATATACTAAATAGCTTGTACAGATTAGTAGCTTCACGCTGTATCCTGCACGTGGCAGGGTAGGCAGATGGAACCTAGGAACCTAAACCTAGGAAACACCTAGTGTGGAGATACTCCCTTCGCATTAAGACACTTCCCTACTTTCTGCCCATTGATATTAGCTTTCCATACTATTGTAACATTATAATATATAGATATTATAAATACTAAATTACGCCAGATACTATTTGCGATAAATAATTTCCCTAATTTGTAATTTTAATATAAATATTTTTAAATTATTTTAAATTGTTAAAAAATAAACAACAACATTAATTTAAGAGGTTTAGTCCAACATTTGGGTAAAATCAAATAAATTAAGCCTACGGAGGTATAGGCCTGGTACCATCTGTCCGGTACCGGATTGTTCGGCAGGTGTACGCAATAGCCACCTGTCCCTCATTTTTGCCCATTTTTTGCTCGATACCTGCATGCATATGAAGCCGGAACTACTATAAAATACAAACAGATCGTCTCGAAGCGTTTATAGTAGAATAACTTATTGCCTAATATAATTAAATCGCTTTAAAAACATTGATTATAATTGCTATATGAAGATAAAACTATTAAATTGTTCTTGATTTTTTCACACAACACACATTTTTTTAATGGATTTGTGAATAAAGATACTAAAAGAAAAAAAAAGTGCTAATAATGCGTAATTTACAACAACATAAACAGAAGGAATGCGCCATGGAATGTTCTGGCCAGTGAAGAAAATGATAACAGCGTCGTAAACATGTTGCGCATATGCATATAAGTATATACCTAAGACGAATTTTTATTAGTTATAAGATTTTTTTTAGCTTCACGCTGTATCACGCATAGCATGGTAGGCAGAGGGAACTAGTGTTAAGCCACTTAGTTTCCTTTAAGTCACTTCCGTTCCCAACGTTCCGCCGAATTTTGAAGGCATTGCGTGTTGAGAGTTGGAACTCAACGCCGCGCTTTGCTTAGTTACCAGAGCATGGAAATTAAAATATCAAATATTTCATTTCAACAAGTGGGAATCGAGCCTACTATCTGTCGCATTTATAATCGCACGTGTGTGTCTCTGCGCCACTACTGGCTTTAAATGGTTATGAGAACTTATGCCGTTTTATTAGTATTTTGTAGACTTTTTTTATATATATTTTTTTTAGTGTAAGTTAAGTTATAGATTTGAGGTACCTGCCTATATATAATTTATTTTATTTAATCGTATGGCGCATAATAATACTAACAATATTTTAATATTATAATATTTTTGAACGCCGTTACAGATATGCGTAATAAATTTATTTGGTTTTAAAAGAAAAAGAAAAAAAGATTAATAGTAGCATGAATTAATATGTTTAAATCAGCTCCACGCTGTATCCCACACATAGCATAGTAGGCAGAGGGAACCTAATGTTAAGACTTCTGGAGGCATTGCGTATTGAGTGGCGGGATTCAACGCCGCACTTTGCCTCGACACCATAGCGAAGAAATGGAAATATACATTTAAATAAATATTTCATTTCCTCGAGTGGGGATTGAACCCACTACAGTGGCATTTTCAGCCATATTTTCTGCCCCTGCGCAACGACTGGCAAAAGAAATAATTGTATTCTACTTATTGATTAAACATTCGTGAGTTCTTGAAGCAAATCAAAAGATGAAGAAGTTCTAACAAGTTTGTATTTTCTAGTGACTTTGTTATATGGTTCGTTATAACTTACTATTATAAATCAAGTACATAGAATGAGCTAGCTTGGAAGGATAAAATTGAAAACTAATAAAAAACTAAACTTTGGATTATGTTTTATTGAAGGAATTTATTAATAACAATTCATTAATTTATACATAAATAATAATATTATTTTCATTATAATAATTTATAAGACACACACGTAAATTATTAAATTTTCTACAAATTTCTGTTATATATAATTGCTTTATGATTCATGTCTAAAATTATTATTTTATTATTTATTATTATTTTTTAAATATAATCCACACTTATAATAAAATCGTAACGAATCGGTGGCGGTACATGGAAGATATATGAGAAATAATATTATTGGAGGCTTTTATTATTGTAATATAAAAAAAAATGTGTTTATACGTTTGTTCCAGTTAATCTCAGAAATTGCTAAATAAGCTAATTTTCAATTGTTCATCAATTTTATTTCAATTGATTAACAATTGAAAAAGTTGTGTTAGTATAAAGAGTTAAAATAAAAGGTTTATTGAATTGGCGAAAATTTTACTTTTTCAATGTATTGATATGGACGGCGAAGCCACGCGGGGTCTCTAGTTCAAAATAAATCTTGAAGTAAATATTTAATATATTATCTTAGAAAGAAACTTTTATATTAATCAGTCAAGGCTCTATTACACGTATATATATAATAAGTAATATTGAGAACATTTTGGATGCGATTTAACTTGAAAAATTATTATATATTACTTTTTAATCAAATGAGAAAAAATAATATAAATTTATGAAATAAAAATTATAATCTCCTTGTACGTACAACCTATTGTAATATAAAGTAGCAAATTCTTTAATATTCTAAATTAATTCCTAGAATATTTATATGTCAAACGTGACAAAATGTTATGTAGAGTAACGGTTCCACTAATGGCCAGTAAAGCCTTGAAGTCGAGACGTTAACTTAACTCAATAATTAAAAGAAAATAAATAAAAAAAAAATAGTAACGCTTTTTTGATAAATTGAAAATAGAGATTTTTTTTAAATATGTAAGACTAATGAGCAAAAAAATATTTTAAATTAAAAAAGCAATTTAGAGGAATCAATTACATAAATTTGATATTTCAACAAAAATAAGCTAACTCGAATAGTTTTATAACAATGTTAGTTACATAAATGATGTAGAGTCAACATTGTAGACTGTAAATACATATTATATTTGGACGTATTCAGTATTAAACACTTGAAACAAGTGAAAACTAATACCAAACTTGAATTAAGTAACGATACGAAAATCTAAAACGAGCAAAAGAGGCACTTATGGTTGCCAAGTACCAACATTCTCACGTTAAACAACGCAATGCGTAACTCAATGTCTCCCGAGTCCCGATTTCCACCCCAAATTGTTTAAGTGTCATTTGGGTGCGCCAAGCGCGGGGGCGAGACACCCGCGCCGCGCACACCGCCGCCGCGCCGGGCCTCGTCCTTATTCCTTATCATGCGGCGTTATTCTTATTAGCGGCACTTGGCAAGTCGACTCGGCAGTCGGACACCAGCCCGCGCCCCGTTCATCCGCTCGCCCGCCCGACCGACGGCTCCGCTGCGCCGCCGTCGAGTCCGCACTCGGCGACTCTCCCGCCCGCTTCGGTCCACCTCCCCCCTCCCCCCGCCCCGACCGCCCCGTAACCCGTCCCTGCCGCTTGGCGCTCGTTTTGTAATGCAACTTTAGTTTACTCTAGTTGAGTTCGAGATTGCGTCCGCTGCAAGCGTTTTTGTAATATCGGCGCGTCGCCTTTGTTCTGTTATATTTGAAGTTGTTGTGAAAACGAAACTTAATTTTCAAAATGCGTTCAATTAGTTTGTGAATGGGCGAGGTCCGGCGTGTGTTACGCTGTACTCACGAACGATACGCGCAGACTCCGACCCGACTGGGGTCGTGGAGCGCTGGAATCAAATAAATCGCGTGCTAACAAACTCAAGATTACGTTGCCAAGCTCCGGCCGCTAACTCGCAAAGTGACTACTTCCGTAGAATATGGTTGCCTATTGACAGATAATAGATATGCTTGCGGATAACGGATTTATGTGAAGCTTTAACGGAGCCGGCCTCTATAATTTATCGGCGTGAGTGGTGGTCGGTGAGTCACTACGGTGCGATGTGAGCGGGCGAGGAATGATGGAAGTGCAACTAAGTGAACAGTCCAAGTGGCATCGCGGAGGGTTCCTCTCCACCCTCAACAGAAGTTTCCGCTTGGCTACAAAATCGAAAAGTAACAGCAACTCTCCCGTGGAACATAAATCCATTGAACAAAGTCTTGCTATGCACGCCACGGTACGTAAACCAACTGATACTAAGTGCTATGTGTGAGTTATGCCCGTGCCCACAGATATGCGGGCGCGTACCGTTTAAGTTAAAGCTTCTAGTGAAAGCTAAATAAGTTTATTTAAGGACGAATTAGGTCAGATCGACGCCTGAAGTCTCACGAATCTATTATATAAGTAGATAATGTAAATTAGAAATATCCGTTGATGTTTTAGTTATTTTTTTAATATAAGTTTCTATAAGTAAATGTTATACTATAAACACCTCGATGTCCCGTAATTAGAATAAAAACTTTATGCATTATCAAACAAAGTTAAAGAGTTCATTGTTCTAGAGACAATGAGGTACCGTCCCATGTTTTGGGATGTTGACTTTTATGTTCGTGTGTAATTAATTCGTCGTTTGAAGGGTTTTGTATAACTATGCACATACATACGCACGCATAAAGGATCTACTAGTACTTATATTCTGGAGTACGAATTTAGGTGTGGTGTAGTTTTATATATTCATCACGAATATGATTTAACATATGAAAACTAACACACCCGCATAATATTTTGTGAGAAAAATGGAATATAGATGCCATTGCCTGATTTGCTAATTGATGCGCACAAAGCGTTCTCTAACTGCTAACAAATACAATCTTTATATTAAACAATAATCGCAATATAAAATTAATAAGCGTGGCGTGTGACTAGACGCGACTATTGTAAGTTCGATTCTCAATCGGGGGATGATATATTAGGTAACGTGACAAAGCGCAGCGTTGAGTTCCGCCAACACGCAATTGCAATGCCTCAAAAATTTAGCGGAAAGTAGGAAACGGAGTGTCTTAACACTAGGAATTCTCTGCCTACTCTTTATTCGGGATACTGCGTGAAACGTGAAAAAAGAATTAGAATAGTAGAAAAGAATAGAATTAGTTACAACAGTTTTCTTTTATTAAAACAAAAATGTTTATATAATAAATTGTAATCTTTTAAAATTAAATAAATATTTTTATAATAAATAAGTATAGATCAATATACTTTTTACTTACATTATTAAATAATTTCGTATAATATACTTCAAGTATTTCAGACATATTCTTTATCTCTATTAATATGTAGCGTATGTAAAGTTCTTTTTTATTTAAAAACGCAATGCAGCAAGAAGTTTTGTTGCAACCGCTAAAGTTCAATACCAACCTACACACAACATGTCGATACTTTTGCGTAACTCCGTAGTAACAATATTTAAAATGTATTGTAAAAATGACCCTTATTTTCGTAATTAAATATTTAATTACCGAATTTTGGCATTAAAACATAAATTAAAACTTGGCCATCAATGTTTTGTTAGTATTTTTAAAAAGAAAAAAAAAATATTAAGTAAATTAAATTATTCCTTTTTAGGGGTTAAGCGCGACAAGCGAAGTGGCCACTGCATTGCGGCCGCTGGAGATCGTGGCGCCTCGTATAGACTCATACAGGTTCTCCATGGCAAATCTAGAGGAGACCCAAGATGCTGACTTGGACGCTATCCTTGGGGAGCTTTGTGCCCTTGATTCTGAATATGATGAAGAAATCTCAAGAGTTTCTTCAGGTAATAATTTATTTATTATTAATAAGTCTAATTTTTTTCAATTATCATTTAATGAAGTGAATAAAATTTATTAAGTAAATTTAAAATTATTTATGCATAATTTACTGTGAGTAACTTATATTACGTACGTATACGTATATTTTATACATTAGATATTTCAAATACATTAAGAGACCTCTAAGATAAATAAATAAGAAAATTTATAAATATTAATTAAATAAAAGTTATAATAAAATAGTAATTTTCATCAACTCAATTTAATATTTATTGTATTTCTAGATTATTCTTCCCAATCCAAAGAAAAAAGTGAAGGTGAAACTGCACAAAGGCCAGAGAACAAAGAGTGCAACGATGGAGCCTCTACTATAACACGAACAGATTCTCCTGACAACGATTCAGCATTTAGCGATACAGTAATTATACACTTTGTAAATAATAACATGATATATGCACGGCGTTCAGTTTCGTCATAAAAAAATTGGGCGGCCAATAGAGAACGGGGTGTTTTAACACTAGGTTCCTTTTGCCTAATTGTTATATGCGGGATACATGAGCGGAATGCAAAATTATTAACATTGTATTTTTTTTACATTTTTTTAAATTTATAAGGTTTACTCATAAGTTTTATATTTTTAGGTATCCATGCTGTCTAGTGAATCATCGGCTTCGAGTAGTGCAAGTTCTAAATGTAAAGCAATCAAGCTTAGTTTACTTCCCAATCAGAAGGTAATGTAATTCTTCTTCTATATTGACAAGGTTTATAATTTGCATTTATAAATTGTTTTTATGGTATTTTTTCATGTCTTTACTTTTGTTAATTTAATAAATAATTACAACTAACCGTATTTTATTTTTATGATTTCGCTTTTTTTGTTTAGTTAGTTTAGATGTCATATATACATTCACAGGATGCAGTTTTTCAACAGAAAGCGGACAAAATTAAACTTGCCCTCGAACGAATGAGGGAAGCGAATGTAAAGAAATTATTTATTAAAGCTTTCTCGATGGATGGGTCTTCTAAAAGTTTACTTGTCGATGAAAAAATGACGTGCGGCTATGTAGCAAGACTGCTGGCGGATAAAAATCATGTTACAATGGAGCCAAAGTGGGCCATAGTGGAACACCTGCCCGATCTTCATATGGGTAAGATTTATTTGTTTACTGATAATTATTTCTGTATAATTATAATATCAATTACAATAATTAATAAATATTTCCTTTTTTTCTTAATTTACATTACATATTATTTTGCATTATAAATTATTGTATAAAATCTAGAACGAGTGTACGAAGATCATGAAATGCTTGTCGACAATTTGATGCTGTGGACGCGGGAATCGAAGAATAAGATATTATTTGCTGAGAGACCTGATAAGATGTCACTATTCCAAACACCCGAGAAATTCCTTCTCACTGAAGATGATAGAGGTAAGCTATACTAGCTATGTTGCCGTAACGCCGTACGTCCATATTAACGAACAAAATAAATAAAAAAGGGACAAAATTAATATCTTTTTAAAAATGTCTAAATAAATCCGTATGAATTATTTTATCGTTAAGCGCAACACTAACTAGGTAGTGTCAAGAAAAAGAGTTTTTCGAGCTGGTTGGTGTTAAAATATTTTCTTATATTTTGCCTGATTTTATCTTAAACATGTTTTAGTGTACAAGTTTTTATATATTATCATGTATCTTTAATTTTTGTTACTAAAAATTTTAAGGGTGAGTTCGTTATCGTTCAGGTTCCACCCCTTACTACATGATGATCAAGCTATACAGCTTGCTTAATAATATAAGATTTATATATTTAATATAAATTAAATTAATTTATTCAAACATTTAGTATTATTAATAAACTATGTTTTTAATAACCCTAGGTTGGTCGAGTGAACAAGATGAACATTCACGCCATGTGATAATAGAAGATTTTTTTGGCCAAAGTGGAGCTTCGAGTGCACCGTCTGTTTCCGGTCACCCCGTACCGCCAATGGAGGGCCCTCTCTACTTAAAGAGTGATGCCAAGAAAGGATGGAAGAAATATTATTTCGTGCTACGGCCTTCCGGTTAGTAATCTTAAAAGATAATATCAGAATTGTGTTATTTATTTTTTTTATTATTTACAAACGGTAACGCTACGCGAATTGTGTGGCCACACCTCTAACATTAGACATTAAAAAAAAACACGAGCAAGCGAATTTTCTAGATTTTAACACAACTATATTTTCTATTTATCTATTAGGACTATACTATTTACCGAAGGACAAAGACAAAGTGAAGACACTGAAGGAGTTGGTGTGCCTCGCGACGTTCGACACGAACGAAGTGTATTTAGGCGTTAACTGGAAGAAGAAATATAAATCGCCAACAGATTATTGTTTTGCTATTAAGCACCCGCGACTCCAGCAGCCGAAGAGTGTCAAGTTCATCAAGTTTCTTTGTGCGGACGACCAGAGCACTCTCGAGAGATGGGTCACTGCTATGCGGATAGCCAAGGTGAGATTTCCTTTGTAACTTTTAAATTAATTTCAAAATCTTAGCACTTTTTTATATAAAACTCCTATGTTTAAATTAATGTACATTTTGCTTTAAAAATGTCAGTAAATATGTAATAGACAATACAATCATAAACATAAACATATCCCAATTTTTGAGCTGGTAGCTCAAACGGAGTTATCAAACTTCGCGAAACTTTCTGAACGTTTTATAACTAGGTAACTTACTATTGCAGATCAATATTTGAATCGTCCTCATTATACATGTGATAAAATATTTTCGTATTATTAGATATGTAAGCACCAACAAATACATGATGAGGCCAGTCGTGGCACAGTGGCACAAGCGTGGGAGTTTAAACGCGACAGGTTGTGAGTTCGACTCCTACTTGAAGAAATTAAATATTTGATATTTTCATTTCTTTGCTCTGGTATAGATGCAATCTCTCCAGGCTGTAACCTAATTACATACATTTCGAGCTAGACTATAAAAAATATTAATTTTAATTATTTTTATAAAATGACTTTTTTTGTTTATGTATTTGTTTTTAATATTTTAAGTAAATATGGATATCGTAACCCATATAATTATGAATTCACAGCATGGCAGACAACTTTTGGAGAATTACCGTTCGCTAGTCGAAGAGCTCACGCAAGAAGATCTAGATCACTTGGCCCACGCGCGCTCTTGTTCCGTAAGTAATCACTTTTACTTCCATTACTCTACTAATCAATCTTAGACATTTGTTTTTTTTTTTGTAAAATAGTGTTGTCTATTTTATTTAGCATCTTTAGTTTAGCTCTGAAAATTGTATGTATTGTATATATTGTTTCTAATACCTTGATATAAATTTACATAAAAATCTCGGTAATAAAAACGATTTCTTTACTCAAGGTTAATTTATTTAAAAAAAAAGACATAATGTACTTTACAAAACGAAATTATTTTTCTTTCCTAAATGTGGAATAACACTTTAAAAAAATGTTAAAAAACTATAGTGTACTTTGTTAAGAGATAGATAATTTTGTGGGTGTTTTATAAGTTATGTATAAGTTAAAATAAACAATATTGTCGCAGATAACATCGATCCCAACGAAGACTAATGGCGCGGCGCCAGTAGGGGTCATCAACCCCGCGCCGGCCTCCAGCAATGCTAGTGTCGCCAACTCTGATATCAGCAGTGGCAGGTTCGTACATTATATTATATTTACTATTTTGATTAAGATTTTGAGACATAAAATGTATATTGTTTATAATATTTAATCTTTATTTATTATTAATTCTATTAAATATAAGTGCTTTGCAGCGATGGTTTTTTGTTTAAGTTTCCATATTCCAACCTAATTGCAAATGCGAATTTTGTGCACGATTGCTAAGTTTTTATTTGTGATTATTTTGCTTTATTTAATTTAGTGTTTTTGTTGGAGCGTTACCTTCTTAAGAAAAATATGTTATTGTCATAATTATACAATTATTTCATTTTATTTAAATAATGAATTTTACATTAGACACTCCCGCGCCTCGTCGTCTAGTTCCAGTGGTTGCCTGTCAGATGGCGGTACCGCGTCGGAGAGTGCTTTCGATTGCGAATTTCCTATGGGTTCGTAAAATTATATTATTAATAAAATTTGAAAAAAATGCTGAAGGCTCTTGGCAACTCGGTCGAACACCCGAAAGAATTAATTATATTAATTTCCTCACACTGACAAAAAGACAAAGGCGTTGAGTTCCCCCAGAAAAACATAGTAGTACCTGAAGAACTTAGTGTATTAATTTTAATTTTCTCTTAAACATTCTATTATAATAAAAATATATAATTACAAACATGACTGTATATTTTTAAAAACGTAATGTAGTAGTGGCGTAGGGGCACAAAGTGTTACTGTAAAACCGACTGGTTGTGAGTTCGATCTCCCCTCGAGGAGATGAAATATTTACTTAAATTTATATTTCCACTTCTTCGCTCTGGCGTCGAGGACAAGCGCGGCGTTGAGTTCTGCCACTCAACACGCAATGCCTCCAGAATTCGGCAGAATTCTAGAGGCATTGGGGAACAGGGTGTCTTAACACTAGGTTCCCTCTGCCTACCCTGCAGTGAGCGGGATACAGCGTGAAGCTGATTTATTTATTTATTTTATTTAATGTATCGTTAAAGTGTACATTTTTAAAAAATCTTAATTATATATAACAATATTTTTTATATTCACTATGAAATAATAATTACTGAGTTTAATTGAAGTTATATAAATACCAGCTGTTAATTAAGAGATATGGAGACATATATTTATATATTGTTTATCCGTTAAGATTTAATTAATGGCCTAATAATCTACAGGTACAATCAAACGCAAGCCTTCAATGAAACCAAACATTCCATTGACTTGGATGACTCGCCAGCTAAAGGAGATGGTAGAGAATGAAGGTGATACAGACACTGGGGACTCGGGCACTCTCACCCGACGGACAAGGCGGGACGACTCCACGCTCAAAAGACACCATTCCACTACTACAGGTATTTAAATATTTTATAATGAATTTATAGTTATAAATTGTAATCATAAATTATTTAGGTTTCCACCCCATATTCATACTTTTTACACACCAAATTCGCCGTTGATACCTTTGCAAATTCGTACTTTTAAACATAAGTTCACATTTTTATACTTCACATTCATCTAATTTATAATAATTTAAATTTCTATTTGAAATTAAAATTTCTACAACCAAATTTAATAAGTCTTAAATAATTTTAACATATAATATTACCAAATGAATGAGCTAAACTATTTGCTTATATAGCTTACTAGCGACCCATTTGCGGCTCTCCCTGCTTGAAATACACAATTATTAGCTTTCTAATTACTTCATTGCTCTATTAACATTATCAGTAGAAAAGATAATATCTACACATTAAAAACATATAAGTTTAAGCCAATTCAATAAAACAATTATTTTAAAGCAATTGTAGTCGAAAAAAATACTGTATATTGATATAACATTTTTATTTATTTTAATAAAAGATTTTAATAAAACAAATACTAAATGTTAAGGGAAAATTTAAAAAATGTAATAGTGAAAACTATTGTAAATCGGTTAAGACGTTTCTTAGATTAGCGCGCACAAATACACAGGCAAACCGACAAACAGACAAAAACATTAAAAATCATTATTTCAGTTATGTCATGTTTTGACTTCTGTTACATTAATACTTGCCGCCAATTATAAAATAATATCTCTCATATGTAGGACAGCGATCAGTTACAATAATATATACTAGTGGGCGGGGGCAGCTTCGCCCGCTTATTTACACCCTTAGGGGTGAATTCTAAAAAAACCACGAAACACGTGTTCAATAAAATATTTTTAACAGTCTGAATTTAAAATTTTATAAAAATCGGTGCATATTTTTTCCATACACACTTTCAACCCCTATTGAATCCCGTTAGGGTTAAAATTTTTCAAAATCCCTTCTTAGTGGATGTCCAGATTATGAAAATAAACATCTGTCCACATTTCACGTTTCTACGCACAGCGGTTACGGCTGTGCGTGCGTCTTACCTCAGTCAGTCAGGTACATGTCCGTTGACATAATAGATATTATTTATGTAATTGTATTACGAATGTCGTACCTATGACGATTTGTCGTACTCATCGTTCGGCATTCAATGCATTTGACACAAGAGAACAATAATTAAATATTCAGTTGATTTGATGTATACTCACAGATAATTGTATAAAGATTTTCTACACATGTACCTATGAGAGATAATCATTCCTATATATTTTTTACATTTTAAAGTGATATTCTACTCTTAGGAAAGATAAATACTTTTGAGAAACATATAAAAAAATGTTCAGAAATATGTATTTATTTATATAAACTCTATGTTATTTGTTCTTTATAACTTTATTTTCCGTTTATAATTTACAGAGTCTTCGGAAACGGCAATATACAGCACGGGCAGTATCACCTCTACCAGCAGTCCAGTGCGGCACGAGGAGCCTCCCGCGCCCTACTCGCACTACGACACTATAACCCGCGACCCGTACCGTAGCAGCGTCGACACCGCCTCCTCCCTTTACGGATACACTATATATGATAAAACACAAGTGGTCAGTGAGGAGTTGCCGCTGCCACCTCCTCCTGACGCTGACGTTACGGATGGGATGTTCAGTTCTACGTTAAGCCTGGACTCTCTGCCGCCGCCGCCCCCGCTCGAGCCCGTCGAGGATATATCGGGATCGCAGCTCAGCCTGCCGCCACCGCCCCCCGAGCATGCCATGGAGGCGCACTCCGGCCGCGTGCAGGACATCGTCAGTCAACTCACGGCTCAACAGATTGAGCAAGCTGCCCGCGCTGGGCAAAGAAACAGCAATCGCATTTCTGATCCTAATCGAGTCTTCCCACGGCAGCCCTCTCTCGATAGCGTCAGTTCGGAAGCTTCCAAAACGTCTTCTTTACATTCCGATAAGAGCATCTATGGGCAGCAAAACGTGGCGTATGGCGCTTGTCTAGTAGAGCTACAAACAAAAAAACTTAGCAATGGTAGTCCGTCAATTCAAAAGAAGGCAACGGAAGCAGAAGTGCGGACGAAAGAACGCACCAGCTCGATGAAAAGAGTCAATTTTGCGGATGAACTTCCGACTAATACTGAGAAGAAAAATAAGAAAATTTCATTTAATTTAGCAGATGCGCCTCCGTCGCCCCGCAAGCCGCCGCCGCCGAAGCGCAACGAAAGCACTCGATTATCATCTCCAAAGAAACTTGCAGACTCAAACAGCAACCCACCCAAAGAATTCCTCAAAGACTTGCAAAGAGTGATGAGGAAGAAGTGGCAAGTGGCGCAGAAGTGCAAACTTGAGCCCGCGACGACGCCGCACGAGGTGCTCGGGTTCAGAGAGTACCCGCTGTCAGACGACTACAAGGAGACGAGCGTGTCCATGTGGGTGCAGGAACACTACGGGACGGGCTCGGGAGCCGCGGGTGCAGAGGATCCGTTTTATGAGAACGTATACGGACGCGAAGCCCCGCCGCGCCGTGAGGAGCCGAAGCCCATCAAGAAGCGGCCGCCGCCCGCGCCACCACGCCGCAGCGACTCCACGCACCTGAGCTCGCACCCCGCCGTGCAGCCCGCCGTGCAACCCACCGTGCAGCCCACCGCTTGAGGCCGGCTCGGGCTGTCGCTGGCGCTGTGCGGCGTGGCGCGCCGGCTGTGCCCCGACCGCCACCGCGACCGCCACGACTGCCGCTGAGAGTATTGCGTTATAGCAGCTGTGTATCGCCTCCGATTGCGCATCGTAGTGTTTCAATGTAGTGACATTTTAAACGCTCTCTGGATGTAGCCAAATTACTCGTGAGATCTTATCTGACTGGAACTCTAAAAGTAGACTGTTAGTTTTGTTTTATGCACTTTTGTGGAACTGAGTTCTTTGTAATGTGTTATATAGTGACCAATGGTTTGAGAGAGTTAGTTAAGCTAAGAAAGAGACTTGGATGGTGTATGGCGGTGCTATTATGAAGTGGTATAATAAGGAAACTTTTGCAGGTCCAGTTGTAACAAGGGATACCTTTGAAAATTAAAAACATTTGAACTTTAAAGGTGTATGTATACAAAAAAAATATCATAATTTTAGACTCTTTAATGTAATTAAACTTTTAATTCAATGAAATTGGCGATGTAGACGAAATGGTGCTAATTTAAAAAGAATAAAATTTTAAAAATGTTACAAATGGACTTTGCAAAATGTATTTATTTAAATTAGTTGAAATTTTGGCAATTATATATTATGTTCCTAATTTAATGAACGTGCAGCTACAATACCGACAAATATATTTGTTCGACTTCGATGACATCGCAACGTGACAATTGATGAAAGCATCATCTGTCAAATAGTGACATTCCTGTTCCACACTTTACAGGATATTTATTTATTTTGTAAAGAGGTTTAAGAGAAACAGATGCTTGTAACTTTTTCTATAGACCAGAAAGAATCCTGGCCAAGGATCTATATGGTATTCTTTTATGGAATACTATTTATGTAAAAGTACGATTATTCCTAATTTGTGCCATAGTTATGAAATGTTTTCATAAAGAAATGGATTTGTATAGTGAACTCGTTATTATTTTAATGAATTGGATTTCTTTTTTTTTTAATATTTTTATAATAACATAACAGTAAAACATTAGCGAGTATACAGTTTAGAATAAAAATTTAAACTAATTATGACAACTTAGTTAAAATTATTGAGAATACTGAAGTTTTGAATTTTTTATAATTTTTAAAAATGATCGCTGGTCGAAAAGATAAATTGAAAAATATATATAAAAAAAATTAAACACACCTGATCTCAACCGCATGACATGTGCTGTAGTTATTTTGGATAGGCTGTGATTTTGTCCAATTTCATTTGAATATACATTTCTCAAGATATTTGCAAAGCAGCAGAAAATTAAATAAGCATACTATGAAGACTCGATTATCTGGCCCTCAGTTATACGGATTCAGTATATATCCGGACTACCAATCCAGAACACCATCCAAATACCAGACATTTGATTAAAAGACAAACTAAAAAAAATTATATAACTAATTATTTTAAAATATACATACTCTATATGTTTACCCGAATGCTTAAGCACAACAACCAGTCCGGTTAATCGGGATTCTATAATTTTTTTTTTTTCATAATGTACGGCCACTTAAACACATCCTATAATGCGATAATTTATCAAGCCGTCCTACTAAAATTTTACGTCTTTTAATGTAGGGCAGGTTTTACTGTTTAAAATGTTATACCGCATTGTTTACTATATTAACTGACTTATAAAAAAATCAAGTCATTAATGCCCATAAGATACAACAATAAGAATATTTGAACTATTGTAGGTACATTTGCAAATATAAAAAAGGAAACACTTTTTTTATACGTATGTTGTAGATTGATTTTACTTAAATACGTTGTGATAGTATTAATTAAAAAAAAAAACAAAATATTCTGAATTAGGATTTTTAATAATCCGATAACACTACGTTGCATATAAGATATTTTTTTGTAATCTTAGTACCTACATATGGAATAAATGTATTAGGCGTAAATTATTTGCGAAAAATAACAGTGCTTCGAATATACTCCGAGTCTACTCTTGTTTGTTACTGATTTATAGTTAAAATATTTATAATAATCTGAAAAGACAGACTGATTAAAGTAAGCGAAATTTTTTTAGTACGTTTTAAAATAGCTTTCTACATTTTGTTCTAATCAAAGATAAAAAGTTTAAACTATAAAATTAATTATTTACAACAGCTAATTTTTAAGTCATAATTTCGTTAAACTACTTGACTCGTATTACAAATTTCAAAAATCTTTTTCACATACGTTTGTTTATTATTATTTTTTATCTTATGAATAGAACAAATTGTAATGACAAAATAAAAAAAAATCATAAATACAATTTCGGAAAGAAATCCATCCATTATTCCTTCAACTACTAAGACTGAGTTATTTTCAGAATTTGACAATAAAATTGCGTCCAAAATATGTTACGCCTTGTTCAGTCTTGACTCATGTTCAACTTTTCATCAGAAATACAACATTTAAGTACATAACGCGTCGTCGAACACCTCGTACGAAATAAAATACATGGGTTGTATAATCGTAATAAAACAGACTCAGTTTATTTGATACATTATATATATATAGAACGATAAAATATAGCAATATTTCTTTATGCTTCATATACAGAATACCAGACCTAAAGTTAGTTTTATCAAATATAAACAAGAGTACATTTCTAAGTAAATAGATAATAGCTGGCATGAATCTTTTTTAACATATAGTGTATATTTCCATTGAATGTAGAGGCAACTACAGTATACTTAAATGTATATCATATATAAGATTAACTTGTGGTCGAACAATATTCAGACGTAGAAGTGATAGAGTGGCATATGCGTTGTGGTCTGTGCACCGCCTCGATGTGAGTTAAATGTCTACTTTCCACTGGTATTTGTATAATATAATGTAGAATTTAGTATCAACGACTTTTACGTGTACCGCTGTAGCTATGTGCTATTATTTATGAAAATTTAAGTTTCGATAGCTCATTTGGAGTGTAAGATGTAAACTTAAATTTTTATGAATAAAAGTATTATTAATTACTATTGATGTCGTGACCCACGTCTCATAAGAGACTAAAGTAATATCAACCTAAACTGATTATTCCCAAACATTGTATATATATAAATACTATAATAATATTTGTCTTAGAAGCTTACTTGAAGAATTACATTTAACTTAAACTTTATATACGGGTTATGTTTTACAGTGTCTTGGCATCTATCTATATATTATATCTTATAATTCCAAACTCATAATTGATCTTGATTTATTAATCACTTTTATGTAACGCATTTATTAGAGTGTTAATTGTTTAAACTGTACAGTGAACATAACTATAACAATTCTTTGTATATTTTTTCAAATATATCAAAATGCCAATTATATTGTTTTTTATTAAATATAGTAAAGCGCGTGTTATTCTAATTTTTAAACTCATTACAACAACTTAAATATTTATGGGATTTTAAAAAAAAACAATTTTCTTGAGCATAAAAATCCAATTAGGTAACTATAAAACTAAATTGATATAATCTGGTTAAATTTCCTGTTAAGTATTACATTATGAAAATTTAACCAAAAAATTAAAACACACATTTTAATATATATATTTAAAAAAAACGGGGAACGGAGTGTCTTAACACTAGGTTCCCTCTGCCTACCCTGCTGTGCGCGGGATACAGCGTGAAGCTGATATATATTTTCAAATATATTAAAAAGATTTTTTCTTTATTGTGTTTTGCATCTCTGTAGGAGATTTAAGAAAATACAATATCGATATATTTACAGTATTTTTTATTATTTTATTCGTCAAAGAACATTAAATGAAGCAAAATCCTTAATTGATACGATTTGTTAATTTTATGTTTAATCTAAGTAATAGGTACTTACAATATAAATTAATAAAATCTTAACATATAAAAATACAAAAATCTTATATTTAAAAATATTTCAAATTCCGTAACAAGGATTCAGAATGCAGACAATTAGGGACTGGTTAGGGGCCTCCTGAAAGACGCGCTGTTTTAAGTAATACCATATCGGGGTCTTACGCTAACAGATAAGTGAGACCTCTTTAAAATGTTGGTAGAGGCTTATCGCTTTTAATAAGCCAATAATGATGAAATGAACGTAATTTGACATGGCAGCTATCTCGGGAACAAAGTCCAAATATTTAGTAAACTTTTCATTTTCTTTACTAAACCCTTAATTTTCAGCCTCTTACTGTTATGTGAAATAAAATTCAACCACTATATACTACACAACACATCCATATAAAATACCATATATGTATATGTAAGTAGCAAAAAAAGATGGTACCATAGGAGTAAAGCGCAGCTACAATAAGAATTTGCGTAAGATTGCACCTTAGGTTTATGCAAATATGCAAAGTTTCATTAAATGCATAGACATAGGAAGCAGTCTGGTGCCCACTCCAGAAATTGTACTAACAAAAAAAATGCTTCGAAAAGTAAAATTAACAACATTTACACGAACATATCTATTCATACCAAAGTTCAGGAGAGAGCCCAGAAAATATCTCAAGACACGCCTATGGTGTAATGTCGCCAAAATAAAAAGATTCGAAAGTTTATGTAATGCCAGTGTTAATTTATTACAACCTCTCGGCTTTTGTTTGGACCTAGTAGTATATAATATAATATTTAATAAAGTAAATAATTCTGTTACATGTTAAATCCAGTCAACGATGAGGTTATAAATTTCATACACAGATTACTCCAAAAATCCTTACAATTCATCACTGTTTAGGACAAATTTAAACACATTTTTTTATATAAAATTTATGTAAAATAGTTTTTACTGATCATTTCATATACTAGGTTTCTAATTTTTTATTATATTTTCATGGATCACGATGGGCCCGAACGTGCGTACTCACATAAAGCTGTGAAATGTATTTTTATCGTACCGTATATTATTAACATTAACTTATAACTGTATATATATTATAATTAATCTGTGACAAAATATTTTGACATTTCTTCACTCTTTTTATAAACGTTGTTTACATACAAGTTTACCTAATATTTATTAATTTATTATTTCAATTAAAGGAAATCATGAGTATTGAAGGTAGAAACTACCAAGTTTTTAAAAATTTTAACTTAATTTTTTATTACCTATTTATTCTTATTATTATATATAATTTAAAGCACAAAGTATACATTTCAAAATTATTATATTTCGCACTATAATTACACACATTTTAAACAAACAAAATTTTTTTTTAGAGCCTTGTAAATGTATAAAGATTGAAGGCCATTTAGAAGATATTGTTTGGTTTTCTCCACCAAATAAAAATAAACGAAGTGTTTGGCCTCTTTCATTGGAAGACTGGACCAGAAACCCTCACATTTGGCTGTATTACGTCGAGAGTGCGAATGACTTGCTTCAAGAAGATGACGTACTAAAGTATTATTTTACTTATTTGTTATTTATGTAATACTAGCGGCCCGCCCACGGCTTCGCCCGCTTAAAATACATGATTATTGATTTAAGCAGAATTAATTGAAAACTATAATAAAATAAAATAAATAAATAAATCAGCTTCACGCTGTATCCCGCACACAGCAGGGTAGGCAGAGGGAACCTAGTGTTAAGACACTCCGTTCCCCACTTTCTGATGAATTCTGGAGGCATTGCGTGTTGAGTGGCAGAACTCAACGCCGCGCTTAACCTCGACATCAGAGCGAAGAAATGGAAATATAAATTTAAGTAAATATTTCATCTCCTCGAGTGGGGATCGAACCC
>DWQW01001775.1:0-30814 GCA_018249695.1 Heliconius erato demophoon
TATATATATATATATATATATATATATATATATATATATATATATATATATATATATATATATATATATATATATATATATATATATATATATATATATATATATATATATATATATATATAACACATTTATATAAATAAATTAAGCATTTTATTTCTATTATAACTAAAGGTTTTGTCCATATTATAAAAACATGTTGCCTTTTCCGCTCCTGATCCGCAAACATTTGATCCAGCATGTTAATGGAGAATGGAGTATCTTGACACAATAGGTGCTCTCTGTATATGCAAGAAATAAATGTAAAATTGGGTGAAATAAAAGAAAGGAGTTATTTATTGCTAATGTAGTGTGATAAGGCGCCGCCCCGCATTGCCTAGCGTCGATACAAGTCATTCTATAGAGCAGAGCCCCGTAGTGTGTCGATCTAACGCGGAACTAGATTTAAGAGTGCAACTTTGGTGAAAAAAGTGATTGTTGGCGGCGATGGCGGCGAGCGCATCCTTGAAAGTTTATCCACCCCGTGCGGTCAGTGCCGCCGCCGTCACCGTCACCGCCGCCGCCGCCGCCGCCGCCACCACCGCCGTCCTCACCTTGTTACCTTTATATTACTGTCGTTAGAAAACACCAGCAATGGGTCTCTTTTGTGTTTCTTGTTTTATAATATTTTGATTAGACGATAAATTAATGAATATTTAAGATTATGGCACGAATATACATTAACTATTTATTTTAAGCATCTCGTGTTTTAGTTGCAAATGTGGACCACTGAATCAATTTTTTTTCCTCGTTTTAAATTGAAGTAATCAAAGTAGAAATCTGCATAATGTAATTCAGATGTTTGTTTTGTCCTCGTGTGTCTCCATTCAACTCTTTAGGGAGGTATATTAAGTTTCGGAGATTAGTTTATTTGTGAATTCTAGTTTAATAAAGTAAAAGTGTCACAATGAAAATTTAATATTTCTTTGTCTTAAATTCACATTTTTGATATAAATCAATCGATTAAATATTTGCTTTATTATCCTTCAATCATAATATGGACTACTGAGACTAAGAATTATTTTATAATTTGGTCAGTTTGTTTAAATAACTGGAGAGCGGCTCTCGAGTTCGCCCGCTAGAACTACACAATTATATATTTACTAATCTGAATTCCTTTCGTGTTACATTATCACGCCAATTTATCAATAAAAAAATTGTAGCATTTTTTTTTAAATCATTGATTAAATTACGTTGATAAATGCCCCCAGTAATATATTTTCTCAAATATCTTCGCGATGACGGTATTTGACAGTGAACAGTTACAATTTGTATTATAATAATTATAAGTATAGATAATATTTATAAATTTCGATTAATAAAAAAAGAGACACATTGAGGCCAGTCGTGGCGCAGGGGCACAAGCGTGTGACTGTAATCGCAACAGGTAGTGGGTACGATTCCCACTCGAGGAAATGAAATATTAATATTTCAATCGCATTTGTTTGAGTCAAACGTGGCGTTGCATCCGTCAATCAACCACAACGCCTCCAGAATTCGGTGGAACATACGGAATGGCTTAACACTGGGTTCCCTTCCCTTTGGATACGAGTAAATCGGCGTTAGATGAGCCGTGACGGCTTCTGATCTGAGATCCATTTGCGCTTACTGAAGTCTGTTTGTACTTGTAGGGTGAGGCTGCTGGTGCACTCGCGCACGGGCGCGTGCGTGGCGCTGAAGGCGGTGGCGGCGGGCGAGGGCGGCGCGCGCGAGGCGGCGCTGCACCGCGCGCTGCGCCACCCGCACGTGCTGCGCTGCCTGGGCGAGCGCCGCCACCTGCGCCTGCACTACCTGTTCCTGGAGTACGCGCAGGGCGGCGAGCTGTTCGACCGCATCGAGCCCGACGCCGGCATGCCGCCCGCCGCCGCGCGCCGCCTGCTGCGCCAGCTGGCCGCCGGCCTCGCCTACCTGCACGCGCGCGGCGTGGCGCACCGCGACGTCAAGCCCGAGAACCTGCTGCTGGACCACGCCGACGACCTCAAGATATCCGACTTCGGCCTCGCCACGGTGTTCCGGCACGGCGCGCGCGAGCGCCTGCTGGCGCGCGTGTGCGGCACCGTGCCCTACGCGGCGCCCGAGGTGCTGGGCGCGGCGCGCCGCCCCTACCGCGCGCCGCCCGCCGACGTGTGGGCCGCCGCGCTCGTGCTGCTCGCCATGCTGGCCGGCGGTCAGTACCACTGCATGCGACAGCGTCTTTGTGTTTGTTTCACAGCATGCAACCGGCCCGAGCACTAACCGCACGCCGCGTCCGGCGCGGGTCGTCTCTTTGGTATCCTAGCTGTAGGCGTGTCCTCGTACCCTAAAGTTATGGTACCGAAGTTACGAGTCGCGCCGCGCCTCCACCGAGCGCGGCCCGTCGCCAGCCCGCCCCGCCGCCGCACGCCTCCCCCGCCCGCCCTCACCCGCCCTGTGCTTGCAGAGCTGCCGTGGGAGCGCGCCGCCGCCGACGACGCGCGCTACGCCGCGTGGGCCGCGTGGGCGCCGGAGGGGCCGCACGCGCAGGGCGCGCCGCCCGCCGGCGTGTGGCGCAAGCTGCCGGCGGGCGCGCTGGCGCTGCTGCGGCGCGCGCTGCACCCCGACGCCGCGCGGCGCGCCTCGCTGGACGAGCTGCGGGCCGACCGCTGGCTGGCGGAGGACGAGCGCGGCGAGCGACGCGGTGAGTACGGCGGGCAGGCGCGCACTGTGCACTGTGCACCGCGCATTGGGCGGCGGCCGCGCGCGTCGTGTCAGGTACTAGGTGACTCTGAGTGGAGTGGTCTCAGAGACGCCTCGTGCCTCAGCACGGCGGCGCTGACGTGACGGCGACGTGGCGGCGGCGTGACGGCGGGACCGGCCGGCGTGACGTGACGCGCGATGCGACGCTTTGGCGATTTAGCTCCATGACGTTGCGTGTATGCTCATAAAGCTAGATTACCAAAGCATCGCGTCGATGCAAATATCGTCTGAAGACAATTCTACATAATTGCTTTTTTTTTGCCTTTAAGTTTTTATACTACTCGTACCGATCACACCATTATTAGGCGCAATCATCCACTCTTATCCATTCTTCCCTACAACTTATTTGTTAACGATCATATAAAGGACCGACCGGCTCTGGTGTGGCTCGGTCCATACCACTTGTGATCTGTCACTGACTATCCTTGACTATTTGGATAATGCTATTTCAGCTTCACGCTGTATCCCGGACACAGCAGGGTAGGCAGAGGGAACCTAGTCTTAAAACACTCCGTTCCCCACTTTTGCCAAATTCTATTGCATTGCGTGTTGAGTGACAGAATACAACGCCGCGCTTGTCCTCGACACCAGAGCGAAGAAATAGAAATATAAATTTGAGTAAATGTTTCATCTCCTCAAGTGGGGATCGAACCCACAACCAGTCGGTTTTACAATCACACTTCGTGCCGCTACACCAATGGCCTCAATTTAATTAATCAATTATTATTTTAATCATAAATGTTAACAAAATTGGTTATTATAAATAGATTAAATAAAAATAAAATCAGTTTCACGCTGTATCCCGCACTCTGCAGGGTAGGCAGAGGGAACCTAGTGTTAAGACACTCTGTTCAGCACTTTCTGCCATATTCTGGAGGCATTACGTGTTGAGTGGCAGAACTCAACGCCGCGCTGTCCTCGACACCAGAGCGAAGAAATGGAAATATAAATTTAAGTAAATAATATATATAAATAGATATTTATAATTAAAATGGACCGGACTAGTGAAGGCGAGTGTTTGAGTCGGTAAAGAGGCCCCTGAAGCCTACATCTGTTGTGGTCGCAAGAACTGCTCCGAGTTTCACATCATTTAATGAGAGTAGAATAGAAGATATTATTTAAACCTACCATACACTTGTGACGTTTGTCCGATTTAGTGTTTAGCCATTAAACATTTATTTACGACAAACCCAATTTTTCCCGCGTAAATTCCGACACTGCCAGAATTTTGGGATAAAAAAATTGCCTATATGTTTGCTTATTCCTTTTAACTTTCAATGTTATTTCCATTACAATCAGTTCAGATAGTCTAGATAAAAATATATTAGTTTCCCTTTTGGTAACGTGTAAATAAGTAAGAATGCACTTGAAAACACGTTTATTTATACTATGTATATATTATTTTATTATTACGTTTATTTATAGTAAGATTTTTGGGATTAAAGTATCTTAGCGCCTCAGCCCTGTTGATAAATTTTAAAAGACTTATAAACAGTCAGTATAAAAAAGGAGTGATCAGTGCTAATTCTTAGTTTTTGTAAGTCTCGTACAAAAAAAAATATAAAAAAATCTTGACGTCCTATTTTTTTTCACGGGAGTTATATTACATAAATTTTAGGTCATAATTCTATGGATACACTTTAATTTCATCTATAGGTAAAAACCCTGTAAAATAGTGTAATCTTTCAAAATTTCCTATATTATTTTAGTGATAAAGAATTTTTCAAATTGTTTTTTAGTGAGTACTCTGCAGTAGTTACATACATGGTTTTAATTGTAGTATGTAGTTTTGAGTCCACATTCTTTATATGCACAGTGAGATCGTGCAATTTGGAGGTTTTCATTTGTGGAATGAATAGGCATTTTCATTTACCCTGTGGCTCATGTATAGGTATGTTTATACAGCGGACGGGGCGCGGCGCGTGTGGTGCTCGCAGCCAGCGGGCGCGGGGGGCGGCCCCGACGCGCCCGACCTCAGCGCCGCCGACATGGACGCGCTGCTGAGCTACTCGCAGCCCGCGCACGCCGACGAGGCGCTGCCGGCCTCGCCCGCCTCGCCGGCCTCGCCCGACGCCTGCACGCCGCTCGTGCGCCGCGGCACGCGCGTGTGGCTGCGCTGCGACGACGCCGCCGCCTTGCGCGCGCTGGTCGCCGCGCTGGAGGGCGCGCGCTGCGCGTGGCGGCGCGTGCACCCGCGCATCGTGAGTACACGTCCTCACTCTGCAAGTGGCTGTTGGATATTATATGCTATTTCCATTCATTTTATATTTAGCAACACTAACGGCAAAGTTCTTACATCTGCTTTTGATTACATATATAAATACACCTAGTATAAATTAAATAACAACTGGTGACTAAGTAATAATATACTGAGTAGGCCGAATATATTGCATATATTCAATTGACGGAAGATGTGTCTGTTGTGCTCAGTTCGCCATCGAGTGCGCAGACGAGGTGCGCATGCGCGCGTGGGCGCTGCCGGCGGGCGGCGCGGGCGGCGACGCGCAGTCGGTGGTGGAGTTCCGGCGCTCGCGCGGCTGCGGGCTCGCGTTCAAGCGGCGCTACCTGCAGCTGCGGCGCGCGCTGCTGGAGCGGGCGCCGGGCGCCGAGCCGCCGCCGCGCGCGCACGCGCTGGCCGCGCCGCTGCACGCGCTGGCGCCCGCCGCGGAGCCCATGGACTGCTGACTCGCTCACCATTTTTCATTCTTAATAAGAAGACTGATTTTGTAAAACATTTGTCAATTGCTTTATTTAACTTTAAGAATAATAGTACCTACTCTACTCGGTCAAAGACCGCAATTGTTTTGTAATAAATAAAATAAATTGATTGTGTTTTTTTGTCCTGATTTTGTATTAAATTTGTGAAATATATGTGTGACATTATGACAAACATAATATGCATGATGGACAAAAACTGTACCGTGAATAGGGACTATTTCCAATTTTAATCCCGATTTTCTTATATGTTACTAGAGGGCGCGCGCGGCTTCGCCCGCTTATTTGGACACTTAGGGGTGAATTCTAAAAAAAACACGTGTTCAATAAAATATTTTTAACAGTCTGAATTAATTTTTTTATAAAAATCGGTGGTGATTTAAAGATTTTTCCAGACAAACTTTCAACCGCTATTTCATGCCTTTAGGGTTAAAATTTTTCAAAATCCTTTCTTAGTGTATGTCCAGAATATGAAAATAAACATCTGCCCAAATTTCACGTTTCTACCATCAGCGGTTACGGCTCTGCGTGCGTCTTGCCTCAGTCAGTCAGCACAAGTCCTTTTATATACATAGATGAATGGTAGCTATATAATAAGGTAATTTTTTTTCTAAATATTGTGAGTTGCGGTACATTTACAACAATATCAAGAAAAGTTTATTTATATTTGTTAATGAGGAAAAAGTGGATAATTTATATTTACCTCAAAAGTGGGCTCAAAGGACACGAGGGGAGGGATAAACAGAAAATATACTAGGGTTGACTCATGTCAACTAAGTATTTTTGTGATAAATTAATATTATATATTTGACATAAAAGACAAAACGATACAAAAGAACAGTATTTATTTTTAAATCCAATGATCAATTTATAATTTCACATCAATTGTAACAAATACAAACAAATCTATTTTCCTTTATGACTTAATATTACTTTTATTTATTTAGAAAAGATAGGAGTGACTAAAATATTTTTCTCTAAAATGTTTTTATAATGGTATGCAATGCTAATTTGTTCATGAAATCAACAATGCAAAGAAATACTTAGCTTAACAAAAATAAAAAGTACTTTAAATTAACAACAGTTCAAAAACAAAAAAAAACATTTGGTAAATAATCTTAGGTAATGAAACAAACTTAAAACTAAATGAGAACTTATTCAATGTCCTCAATACCATTTATATCACCCTCAAAAAATAGCGGCAGAGTAGATATATCGGAAGAACTTGTACCTCTCTATTAAGAGACGACTGAGAGGTCTCTTAATAGATACGCTTTTAGGGTAAAAGGAGACGACCTCTTTCGTTTCCTTTTACCCTAAAAGCGTATCTAATCTCCCCTTACACGTATCTATACAAGTACACTTTTAATTTGGATAAATATACTTGGCAGTTCTCGAAACCGTAGAAAATTCAATTTCCTCGTGTTTACTCATTAATAGTAAATGATTTTAAGAAGATGAAAATCGTATTAAATACGTAACTAAATAATAAACAAGTAGTCTAGACAAGTTTAATGATTTAGTGTATACAAAAAAATATTTTAAGAAAAAACCTTCAAAAAATTTAATATGTTACGTGGAGATTTGGTGTATTCTTAGCTAATTTCTTTTCAAAAATATTCGTAATTAAACAATAATCATTTTTTGGCTACTTTCAATGAAATAACAACATACTTAAAGCTTTTAATAATCGTGCTTATAACTTAGGTGTAGCCACACAAACCTCGATCGCAAAAAAAGTTTATAAAAATGGTGTCATTGATCAAGTGAGCTTTGGTTTTAAATATTGCCACGAAAGTAAGTTATCTAACGTACTGTTTTTCTTGGGTTACAATAATGTTCGCACACAATAGTAACCTAGACCTATTACCTATTAGAATACCTCACGGATGGGTGGTGTGATTGATTTTTTATGTGTAAACCAGTTATGACTAAAAATTTACCTAGTACCTAAATTTTGTACGTGAATTTTTCTCGGATTCTATTATTTTGAATCTTCTTGCTATATAGCTTCCATGGCATTCAGTGTCAGTGTAATGGAAACGTTATAATTCAATTTCAAAATATTCTTTATTATTCCGTTCCGTTATTTCTGACTTTCCCACTAATAATACAGAGTGAACCTATATAAGTATTTAATTTCAATTCTGTTGTATAGAATCATTGTTGGTACCACAGCACCATTTTCCTTCAGTTGCTCATCATTATTCTACACTAAGTGTCATTGTTCATATTAACACATTTTTTACGAAATCTATTTTTAAATAACCTATTTATTAGTAGTTCATAGATGCCACTTCAATAAACGTGCATTATAACGTCCAAGCTTATATCTCACAGCAAAATTTTACCTTTACACGCTGGTTTTAAAAAAAACATAATTTTTGGTTAAAAATAACAATTTTAGGAGAACTACTTCACTGACGTTGACATTACGTGAGTAGTTTCAGTAGAACAGAACATAAATAAAAAATAGTTAAGAATTACGCTTTTGTGAAAAAAAAATTGTTCAATAAAATTTTAAACCACTTACTCATAAAAGTAAAACTTCGAAGTATCGAGTACTTTTATTAGCGAATAATGCGCATACGTCAATGTAAGTCAGTAAGTAACAAAAATTAAAAAAAAATTAATCCCTCCTTACAACCGCTTAATAATAAAAGTTTTTCGAGCCGTTTTGGTTTCGGGTTTTTTTTCAGAGTACTTAGTAGTAGTGTAACTAACTTAAATTCTCATTCCTATTATAATTTTTATCAAATAATAATTAGAGGATAATTTAGAATTTTAAAGATTTTCCCTAATTATTCCGAAGGAAGAGTGCGTCTGAGTGAAAGTTGCTATCATTAGTATGAACCGAAAGGCCAAGTTAGTTTGGTAATTTTTTCGATACGAGTAATATAATATGATCGAGTACAAGAGTATCGGTAGCGAAAGGCAATGTACTCGATACCACAAAGTATCGATCAGACGTGGGTCGTAACGTCTTAATTAGGCATAAACGGTTGCGACTAGTTTCGGGTACACGAGAACAGAACTGAACACATACCACAGAGTACATTCTAATATACTATAATAGAGACCAAACTTCGGCATCAAAAGTGGTAACATGGATCAACGCCATCTATACGTTTTAGTATCAACTATATAAAACAGTTATATTCAAATAAAATTCAAATACATCACAGTATGTAAATATTTTTTTTACATTTTATTCAATAAAATTATTTTAAATATTTACGATTAAATATGTACACAGCATGATTGATAGAGGTAGACAAACTGATACAGGTAATAGAGTAGGTAATTTCCAATTATTTTAACCCCATACAGTATGCACTGAAATTTTACCGTTTCCGAGATATTGGCCATTTTAAAAAAAATTAAATACCATATGCGCATAATCAATTGCTTTTTATTAAAGTATATACTTTATTTATATAGTATGAAACACTTTTGAAAGAGATGAAGAAAGGACGGAATGCAAGATAGTAAGATATTAGAACAAGTGAATGAAGTGGTATACTTGGGAAGTATGTTCAGTAGAGATGGAAGATACGGAGCCTTAGCTGCATTGATGAGACGGCAAAACGTCAGCACAGCTGCGCGTTTGGCCGTACACAATGCAGTTTTGGTACCGACACTGTTATATGGCAGCGAAACGTGGGTATTACAGAAGAAGAGTGAAAGAAAGATGAATGCTGTGGAGATGCGATCTCTTCGTAGGATATGCGAAGTCAGCTTAGAATCCGCAATGAAGAGGTACACAGAATCGCAGGTACTAGCGAGGATGTCACAGTGAGAATAAAGAAGAACGTGCTCAGCTGGTTTGGGCACGTCGAACGAATGAGTGATGAAAGAATGGCAAAAAAGATTTATGATGGAAAAGTGAGCGGTAAGAGAGGTAGGGGGAGACCTCGGTTGACCTTCGAAAACACAGTATCAAAGATACTGGAGGGAGGTCACGTAAAAAGCATGAGGACCCCCCGAAGGGCATGTATGAAGAGGTTGATGACAGTGGACGAGGCGAAAGAAGTATGTAGAGACCGTAGCGTTTGGCGCTCCGTTCTCTCTGACTACCCCACAAGGGATAAAGCGTGAAGCTAAGTTAAGATTATATAGTATATTATTGAACTTATAATTTTGTCATCATCAAATAACATTAGAGTATAGATGTCTTAAATCAGACTAGGTGTCTTTTAAAAAAAATATTGAATTTCTTTGCATTCGTTTGGTATTTACCACTATCATCATCAATTTGCTTTCTCCCAGCCAATATTCTACTGATATTTTTACAATAGTTTTACATCAAACAACAAATCACAATATATATAATCAACTAATTTATTTTATGTAAAACACATTGAATTTTCATTGAAAATCAATTAATATAAATATTGTAGTTTTGATTATTTCTTTTAATTTTCTTTTTTCTAAATTTTGTTTAACTATTTGATTAAACACATCTTGGATATTTGAAATTAATTAAATAAATTCTTTGCTGGGAGTGCAAACCCACCATCGACCTGCATATTCTCTATATTGTATATATTCGATGTCATCTTTGGAATATAAATTACTCATATATTAACTGCATGATTTAAAAATGTTAGTTTTTTTTAAAATATCCACACAAATACTATAGAGGTAGGTATACTATAATACGAGTATCGGTTTGGATGTCTGTCTTGGAAGGATTAGATTCTTCACTTGGGCATACGATGTCTTTAGACAGACAATGCTGTGTTCCTGGGTGCAAGGAGAGTGGAAATATTTTCGATTTTAACAATAAATATGTATATGGTGCATAATTGTACACTATTGTACCTATAGTTGAAAATATAAATACAGAATACAAAACACGTGTCGTATCGTAAAACATGTTCTGTGGCTTCTACCTTTAGTATTTTCTAGGTCCGAAAGAAGCATTTCGTAACATTCGCTTTTCACATTTACTATTTACATCTCACATTTAATAATAATTACTAGTTTGGTTCTTTAACTATGGCGTTTCGAGCGTGCCATTTGAGCACATATCACTTCGCCAATGTCACGTTGTATGGAGAAGACACGTAGGAGGTTGTACGGTAAAAAAAAGAGATAATCACACAATAGGATTGCATGTAAAAAAAAAGAATCCTGTTAGAAATTGCCTTCACCTAAAAAAAAAAACAAAACATCAATATGTACATAATATTATGTATATTACGACATTAGACATTGTTAGTACTAAGAAATATTTAAAACAAAGGTGTTAGCTTACAATTTAATATTATTATATCTAATATATTCACATAAAAATTTACAAAGAGGACTAAACACAAACATTAACAAACATTGAACATTTAGGGGTCGGGGAACTTTATGAGGAAGGACATCGTATAAAGGCTGGATTAGCTTAGGGCAATTGAAAAGGATATGAGAAGGGGAACCATCGTCTAGGCCACATTCACACAGTGAATGGTCCCTGACCCTGATCTTGGCTAGGTGCACAGGTGTACATGCATGTCCAAGGCGCAAGCGACAAATAGTTGATATAATCCTCCGTTCAGTACATCTTTGAGAAAAAAACCAAGGTCGCCTGGGGATATTAGGTTGAATAGCAGCATAATGCTTACCTTTCTGCGATTTTGATAATTCCCAGAATTCAGACCATGACACATCCAAGTGAGTTAAAGCAAGAGACAACAGATCCTGGGCCGAAATATAGAAATGATCTAAATTACCACACTGGATGGCTAATTTTGCACAAGAGTCTGCAGATTCATTCCCACTTATTTCAGAATGACCTGGAATCCATGCCAAAGTAACTTCCAAGCCCTTTAGATGACATGAGTACAGTTCTTCACGAATCCTTAAAATAATTGAAGACCTTAATTTACTATGAAACGGATTTCCTCTTACAGCCAATATGCAGCTTAATGAGTCAGTACAAATAACAGTCTGTTTAAAGTCATGGGAGTCTGTGAACCGGATTGCTTCTAATAAAGCAACAGCCTCTCCAGTAAACACAGATGCTTCGGGAGGACATTTATACTGTAATATAATTTTGAATTTTGGTATCCAGCATGTTGCACCAACACAGCTTTCCTTTGAAAGCTTTGATGCATCACGCTGTATCATATGGGCAAAGGAAACCAAATAGTAATATCCTAACGTCACTATGATGAAATCAGTATTATACAATTACTTCATAAGTGCTGTAGACTTTTACAAGTTATATGCCAATGTCAATATGAGGCCGTAAATTTGTATAGCCTACGGCCATTTGTTTTCTTCATTCTAAATTACAAAAAATTCTGTATACTAACTTACTTATACACTTTGCACTTAAAATGATACAAATCGAACACAAAATAGACACCAGGTTATCTTGATAATAGTTTCTCTGCATACCTGTATACGAAATGACGACGCGAGGCTGACAATATAATGATTCCGTACCATTATCTATAAAAATTATACCATATGAAAAAAAAAAAAAAATTCAAATGTCTAACACCGTTACAGCCTGGTGACAGACGTACAGATTGATGGATGGACAGCGTATTCTTAGAAACAGGTTCCGGTTACGGTAAATGTATTATAGAATGCGCTAGGAGCTATAAATTATATTGGGCTCTGTCAGATTTATAGAGAGTCTAAACAAGTCCTTACTCTATCATCAGACCAATGTAGCTAGTATTATATTTGTCGCCTAAAACCCAGTGCGTGAAGAATTCGGTGAGAATTAAGGAGTGGAAGTGGCTTAACGGGAACGGAGTGTCTTAGCACTTGGTTCCCTGTACCTAACCTGCTATGTGCGGTTAAAATGATACAGTGTGAAGTTAAAAAAAAGCTTTTCTTTCTCTCTTAAATAAAATAGTCCTTACTCGTCACTTACACCAATCAACATATGCCGATCACAGTCAACTATTTCATTTCGACAAATGAATAATACATCGAGAACTCGGGCGGAGACTCATTTCTTTAATTATTCATATCGCTTTCGGAAACTACGAATGTACCTTTACTATTAATAAACTAAATTTAATATGTATTAATATGAATATATCACGGTAGAATAGTAATGTTAATCGAATGGACTTTGCTTTACGCACTAGATTTTAGTCGACCGGTCAATAAATATCGATTTTGTTAAGTACAGACAGTGATTTGGACATATAAAATTATATTTCAGTTTCAGTTTACAGTCATACGCTTGTGCCGTAGCGTTACGACGGCCTCGATGTTATTAAACAGAAAATAAAGCAAGCGTTAGGGCCAGTCGTGGCGCAGGGGCACAAAGTGTAACTGTAAAATCGACTGGTTGTGGATTCGATCCCCACTCGAGTAAAAGAAATATTTATTTACATTTATATTTCCATTTCTTCGCTCTAGTGTAGAGACAAAGCGGCGCATTGAGTTCCTCCACTCGACCCGCAATGCCTCTAGAACTCGGCGGAAAGTGGGGAACGAAGTGTCTTAACACTAGGTTCCCTCTGCCTACCCTGCTGTGTGCGGGATACAGCGTAAAGCTGATTTAATTTTTAAAATGTTGCTTCATTTTAAGTTTGCAAGTTGGTATGGAACTAACTATTCTCTAAATATGGCTTATCTTAAGGGCTGTGCCATTGGCCACAACGGGCTCGACCATATTTTATAGTATTCTATTGCTACAAAGATTATTCTAATAAAATTAAATAATAAACACTACACCGCCGTGTGTATTTTTATTTTGCAAAACGTCTTTTCGCACTAACGATTCTCTCTCCTTTGATTTCCTTCATTTGTCGTGTCTTAATGTAATTTGATTGTGTTTGTTTGTTCCTTTGTGTTATTTCAAAAAAAAAATTAAGTTAAATTAGAATTTAAATATATGTGATATTGTTTATATTGACTTAATACAGGGTGGAAGAGGCAGCGCTCCATTTACGGAAACAGCATATAGGGTAAAATATTTCAAACCTATACCTAAAGAAACTAATCAAGTTGCCTCAACAGTTTGGACGTAGGATTTTTTTTTCATTTCACGATTTTTATCCATACCTGTATTTCGTGTGACGCGATTACGTATAGATCCCAATAACATAAACACTTACTATTACAAAAATACTACTAAAGGTTAAACAACTTTGAAATTTATCGCCAATACATACGACTCGATTTCGAAATGAGGCGTGTGCGGCGGTGTTCCTTTGATAGGTTTATGTGTGCGTGCGTCATTCTTACAAATGGCGTTTTGTTATAAAATGACAATTTTATTATTTATTTTGTTTGAAAAAAAAACTTTTTTATTTTTGGGAATTTATTTTTTTCTGAATTATATTAGGCTTTTATAGAGTAGTTAAAACTGTGGTTTCATTTAATGTGCTGACACTTCCATCCTGTATATGACTATTAAATTTTGTATGTTTCTCGGGCACTATAAATATCGAAATGAACATTTTTCATTTTATGAAGTATATTCTATAGTAGTATATGGAACAGCCCAAGTTTCATAAAAAAATCGTTACATAGTTTTGTTAAGATATGAGTACCCACGCAATTCTAAAGGGTTAGATTTCAATTCTAAAGGGGTAGATTATTTGGCAAATATTTAAAGTTAATGACTGAGTCCGATTATAACTACCTTATTATAATTTGAGACAGTCGTGGCTCAATCGCACAGACGAAGCACAGTTGTGTTCCGCTACCCAATAAGCAATCTCGAAAATTGGGTGATATGTGGGCAACACTAGACTTTTTCTACCTACTATTGTTTACGCGGGTTATAGTTTGAAGCTTAAACACAAATTTATTCTTATACTACTGTGTGTATTTTCATTTTGCTAACATCTGAAACTGCCGTAATTTCTGAATTCCTTCTCATTTTTCGCGCCAACGACTCTATCCCCTTTGATTTCGTTCATTATGCGTACCTTAATATAATTTAACTGGCTGCTTAACGGCTTCATGGAAAATGTACTTCAGTATACGTATTCAAATCTACAAACATTTAAAATTAATTGTATTGCTCAACTGATTAGGTTTATTATATCAAGGCACAACGCAGGGCAGGTAGAGGGAGCCTTGTGCTAAGACACTCCGTTCCTTACTTTCTGGTGAATTCTGGAGGCATTGCGGATTTGAATGGCGGAACTCAACGCTGCGTTTTATCTCGACACCAGAGAAAAAAAGAAAATATCCATTTTAAAATATTTCATTTCCTCGAGTGGATATCGAACTCACAACCAGTCGCGCTTACAGTCACACACTTCGTACTCATGCGCCACGACTGGCCTCGATATTTTTTTACATACTAAAATATTAACTTTGAGGACTTGTATTAGCGACAATCTACTGCTAAAAATTACACGTTATAATGTATAATTGCCTCTGGCATGAATTGCTGGTTTGCTTTTTACTATTTAAGTAATTATTTTTAGATTAACGCCTCTCCCCGCGTATACTATTATCTGTTAATAATTTACTATTGTAAATGTTCGTAGTCCATAGACGTTTTAACAAAAGTATCTATTAAAGTTATTGACGTCTACATAATTAATATTAGTTCGAATATACCATTTATTAAGAAAGATACCACCAGTCTTCCATAAGAGACCGTCGTGGCGAAGGGGCACAAACGTGCGCCTAACAAAGTAAAGTCAAATAAATTGGACAAAAGATGGAAATCCCAATATTAAAATCCACATTAACATATCACCCCCATAGTAATTCTCCGAATAAGGATCCAACCCACAACCATCGCTCCTACAGTCCTTTAGATGATTTTTACTTCAGAAATATGTTTTTATTTCAGCTTCACTCACACACAGAGTTAAGTCCCTCCGTTCCACACATTCCACCCAATTTCATTACATTGCGCGTGGCGGAACTCAACTCCGCATTTTGTATAACCAAACAAATATATTTAAAAAAATAAAAATGTTTTATTATTTTAAAATATATTTCTTTGCTTTGGTAGTGTGAATGTGGTACACCATTTAGGATTTGGAAATAAAATGGAATTCTTATAATGTCGTCACGTCGCTACGTGACTGGTCCTGTCTGATATACTCGTATTTCTAGATGGAAATCTAAAATATGAAGATAGAAGTTATTATTTAGGTACATTTATATGAAATATTATTATTTGTCACATTTTTGTCAAATGAATTGTTATTTTGTCATATTGTTTTTATAAATGTTACATTAGTAATGATAGAAGAAAATGTTAGACAAGATTTATTATTTATATATTTATACTAGATTTTCTTGTTTTTTTTTAAGCTTCATGCTGTATCACGCAAAGAGCAGCCTAGGCAGAAGGAAGCTGGAAACCTAGTGCTAACACACTTTCGCTCCTCGCTCTCCGCATTCTCTAGGCATTGTGTGTTGAGTGGCGGAACTCAACGCCGCGATTTGCCCTGCTACCAGAGCGAGGAATAAAATATTTTATACCCCGAGTAGAAATCGGACCTATAAACGTCGCGTTCTAGGCCATCTTGGCGCGATGATTGTGGGTTCGATCTCCACCCCGGGAAATAAATCGATTTTATTTGTCCACTTTGCTTTCTTCTCGTTAATTCTATGTCTATCTTACCATGCAGGAAAAAGCATGAAACTTCTTTGGTTTTTAAATATTATGGAAAAAATTAACTATTACTTAAAAAAGCTTAATAATTCAGCTCCAGCTATAACAGGTAGCGGAACACACGAGTCTATCAATATTTTATTGATTTTATAAAAGGCGAAAACGGAAGTCCATTACTGTAGGTGTCGGTCAATTTTCGATGTATGTACGTTAAAATCGACTTTTTCAGTTTCAGCCTTCACAGCGTAGGGTAGTGTCCTAATTTTTTTTTCAATCTTTTTTTTTAAATGTAGATGGATGGTATTTTCGCGAATATTTTAAAAAAGAAGAGGCTCGGTATCTGACTGAAAACGCAATGGTTGTAGGTTCCATTGCCACACGGAATAATGAATTATTTCCATTTTTTGACTTAGAAAAAAAAGCAGTCAAATTCTAATAGGACTCACTCATTGAGGGTTCTCTACCAACTTCAGGATTGAACGGGAACTACCATTTGTAAAAGTTGACAAGTACTCTTTTTCATAGAATTTCGTATAAAATCCATCAAAAACGATGCATAAATAATCGTATCTTTTGATTGCGTTGACCTAGAAGCTTGATTTTTTCTGTGCTTCAAAGGAACGTACATCTAAATATTAAATATTAATTTCAGCTTGATAATTTGTCGCTATTTCGAGATGATCTTGACATATAGACAACAAAGTGTATGTTCGAAACCCTAAAAAAACAAAAAATATATAGTAGAATTTAATATTGTTTTTTCTGGTAGTGTTTCGCAGTTAAAGTCACTCATTTTTTAATTTACTCATTTTAACTATTGTACAAAGATCCGTTTCCGCATTCCGTCTTAAAGGAGATATTGCTTGTTGAACGAAAATTAAGGTTTTTGTTTAACGACATAAATTTTTTGTAAACAGAAAATATAAACTAAAAACAGTTAAGTGGGTAAAATTGTTGTAATTTTTCCTACATTTTTCTTACTTCTCATACAAATAAATGCAAACCTTTGATATTTTCATAATTAAATTATACATTACTTCAAACAGATATATAACATAGATTGAATTCACACTAGATATTAAACGAGAAAAAAATATTTTTAGGGTTCCGTACCTTTTAATAAAAAAAGCAACTTTGTTGTCCGTCTGTCAATCTATTTGTCTATCTGTCTGTTTGTCAGAGCCTTTTTCTCAGGAACGCTTGGAGTTACCGATTTGAAATTCAAACCATATACTCAGATCTACGGCCCCATTATTTGCTGATAAAAAAAAAACATATTTCTACATTTACTTGAAAAAAGATACGGCAAATACCTCCAATTTTTGTACGGAATTCGGTGGACGACCCCAAATCCCACTTGTCTAGTTTTTTTTAGATAAAAAAACGGTAAACTCATACAAAAACTACATTTATTATCGAACCCACTATATTCGATATTCCAATACTATATTCCAATACATTAAAGCAACAAAAACACATTTTATTGTAGTAGTCCGCTGTTATTTTATACGTTTCTCTGATATAGCCGAGTACGTGCTCACATTAAAAGGCACTCCACTCCGCTTGACTAGCTCTAATGTCATGAAACATTTTAACAGTACTATATAGTAAAGAGGCAATCGTGGTGCAGTGGGAATACGGCTGGCTGTAAAATTCAGATTGTTGGTTCGAACCACTACGAAAAAATAATATCATTTCTCTGCTTTAGTAGATAAAAAACGTCGGTGAGTTCCACCACTCTACACGCAATATCTTGAAAATTGGGCAAAAAGTGAAAAACGGAGTGTTTTATCACTAAGTTTCCTCTGCCAAGCTATAAGCGGGATACAGCGTGAAGCAATAAAATATATATGCACTCCAGATTTATTCTGACAAGTAAAGCAAACTAATGCATAAGTATAAGTAAACTAAAGTTAGAACGGTCCGCATTATCATTTAGAGCAGCTGTCGAGAGTGATCGGTGTAATTAAATTAAATGAAAGAACTTGAACTCTACTTTTGTAGAGCCAACTTGGAAAGTTAAACTTTTTTATATATGACTCTGTTAGCATTTGAAATTTTTGCTTTTATTCAAATCTCTCTCATATTATTTACATATTACTTTTATTATAAGTTAGAAAATAATTTTATATTTTTATATATAAAGTGAAAAATACATAGTGATTCCAATTCTAAAGAAATAATTATTTACATTTTCTCGCCCAAGATAAGATAAGAAAGAGTGTCATTGAGTTCTGCCACCAAAAACGGAATGTCTCGAAAATTTAGTGAAACATAAAGAATGGGGTGTCATAACAATAAGTTCCTTCCCCTCACACTGATTTTGTAAGCCAAATTAAAATATTCAGGTGAATTTAAAATTAAATCAAATCAGCTTCATATTGTATCCCGCATATAGCAGGATAGACAAAGGGAACCTAGTGTTAACACTTCACACTTCGTTCTCCAGTTTCCGCTGTATTTTTCGAGGCATTACGTGGCGAAATTCAGCGCCGGGTTTTTGCCTTAGTGCCAGAGCGAAGAAATGAAAATATTAATAAATAATTAATTGCCCCGAATGAACATCGAACTCACAACCATTCAAGTCACACACTCTTGTGCCCCTGCGCCACGACGGCGTTATAAGATGAATATTTTCAGATGACTCTTTAAATTATTAACCCTTTATTATATTGAAAGATATTTAACTTTAACTGTGCCTCAAGGGTGGTTGACGTAAAACAATTTCAATAATTCCATTACCGAGTGAAAGTTTCCTAAATAATTTCTGAGAATTACAGTACAGATTTTACTTTTGCTTGTAATTTGATCATTTTCGCGTAAACAATTCAAAATGGACGACTAATTTTGTATTTAAATGGAAACAAGTAACAAAAATAATGCTTGTGGCCATTATTTGAGGCCAGTCGTGGCGCAGCGGCACAAAGTGTGACTATAAAACCGACTGGTTGTGGAGTCGATCCCCACTCGAGGAGATTAAATATTTGCTTAAATTTATATTTCCATTTCTTTGCTCTGGTGTCAAGGCAAAGCGCGGCGTTGAGTTCTGCCACTCAACACGCAATGCCTCCAGAATCCGGTAGAAAGTGGGGAACGGAGTGTCTTAACACTAGGTTCCCTCTGCCTACCCTGCCGTGTGCGGGATACAGCGTGAAGCTGATAAAAAAAAATTGTAAATTAAATAATGTTATAATGTACAAACATTGTCCGGTCTGTATCGGTATTTTCCTTCACCTGTCAACTTAAATACGTAATTTTTCTGGATGTCTCGTCATCCGTTTACTTTTCTTAAGCAGCTGAATTGAATATGTTGAAATGTGAACATAAAATTTATGTAAAAAAATAAAATGAGTGTCTATTTTAATGAGTTCTCGATGACGTATGTATATTTCAATGGTTTAACAATTATGTGCGTATATTTCAATCAGTTTCCGCTCCCGGTTTTAAAATGCAATTGAACTAGGTAAAAGCGAAGGCTATTGACCGTGATGAGCATATTTTAATGACTATCCTTAATTTGCCACTATAGCAATTTACACTTACTATAAAAACGATACTAAAAAGTAATACCTACAGTACGCTTTTTATAAATAAAGAAGAAATTTTAATATAAGAATTGTTGAGTGGTGGGATTCAATGCAGCGCTTTTTCTAGACACCAAAGCGAATAAATTAAAATATTAAATATTTCATTTCCTGGAGTGGGAATCGTACCCACAACGTGTCAACTTTACAGATACATGCTTGGGCCCCTGCGCAAAACTGGCCTAAACTGTAACATTGGTATGGAAAACAATGATTGATAACTTTATTGCTGACTCTTTTCATCGGAACTACTTTCCGAGCCTTATTTTTATGTTTACTCGACATTTAAACTGTGCTTTCAAAAATTTATTAGAATAAAGAGCATGTTGAATTTTATCTTTAACTGCAATTCGAACTCACACCCATCGTTCCTTTTGAACATACTGTAAGAACACTGCAGTAGCATATACTGTATACACACCTTTATAATGCGTCAATCTATTATAGTTCTTGCCATTTTATCTATTCAAACATTTTTTTTAATAATTATAATATGGCAATGTAATTTTTTACATGGGCTTCTATGAAAAGAAATTCTATTTGCACTTTGTGCTAGGGATCAGTGGCGTGTATTGATAGCAGATGCCTTTATTGCTTTATACATGTAAAGTATAACTTTTTATACCTTTTTTACCATAATACTTTCATTACGCCATTATTTCCCAGACTATTGGCGAGGTGCGGTCATCGTGCGTGTAAAAACAAAGAACTGCGTAAGCCATAAGGCTATCAGTTTGATTAGCTGGGGTTGTAAAGTTTTTGTCTAAATATTGGCGAGAAGAATGCAAGAGAGATCCGAAAGAGTTGTGGGAGGCCAAAGGAGGATTTAGACCTGAAAGAGGGTGTATGGATCAGATATTTTTCGTCCGTATGATCACTGAAAAATTTTTGGTCATTAAACAAGAAGACTTTTGTTCTTTAGTGGACTTGAAAATGTGTTTGACAGAGTTGTGAGAATGAAATTATGGGAAGTACTATCCCAGTACTATGTGAGCAGACCCTTGCTGCAGGCTGTGTAGGAGCTGGCATGTTGCCCTGGCTTGACATCGAGTGTTAAACAGTGGTTATTCAATTGGTATTTGGATAGTTGTCTCCAAAGTGATATGGGAGTGAAAGTAGATGACTTGAATATGAGTTGGCTGCTGTACGCATGATGCAGTGCTTGTTGCATCATCAGAATATGACTTGCAGGCATTAGTCACCACTCTGAAAGAAGGGGGTGAAAATAATGGTCTAAGCCTGAATACGAATAAGACAAAGGTTTTGGTATTTGAAAGAAATGAAGAAATAACGGAATTCAAGGTCAGTATAATTGGAAAGATATTAAAACAAGTGAATGAAATGGTATATTTGGTAAATATGTTCAGTAGAGATTGAAGATACGAGATGGGTGGAGTAATAGAATTAGGTGAGGCTGCCGTGGTGTAGGGGCATAGCGTCTGACTGCTAACACTTAATAAAGGAAAGACATTTATGTAAAAAAGTCATTAAAGTTTTTTTTAATGTTTTTTTAGCTTCACGCTGTATTCCGCACAAAGTAGGGTAGGCAGCGGGGACCTCTGAATCTAAATTTAAGAAACTTTGTTCCTATTATGACCTTTCCGTTCCCCATTTTCTATCAAATTCTGGAGAGATTGCATGTTGAGTGGCGAAACTCAGCCCCGTTCTATCTCTCTTTACCACAGCAAATAGTTAAATATTTAATTTCCTCGAGTGGGAATTTCATACCCTTGTGCGACACCACCACGACTAGTCTAATTTAATGACATTTCTCTCAAGAATAGCCTCTTCATAACAGCTATTATAACTAAAGACTATAAATTATTATATTATAATAACAGTTAAAACTAACACAATGTACCATATAACCAAGTGGCAGCCTTCTGACAAGTCAACCCTCTAAATCCTACCTTCCTTTGGCCACATGCAAATCTGTTCAGACATCTTCACTTGAGATTATGAGATTATGTGACATTACTATTATATTCTAAGTTTATAATAGCCTCGTATATTATATTATGGATTTGGAACTTTATCACTTAGTGGATTGTTGTGTAAATCATTTTATTACCTCCAATTTAATAGATAGATTAATTTAAGTTACTGTAAAGATCTTATAGCTAAATAAATAAATGTAAGTATCTTATGGCTTCATATTGGATAGGCTTTTATTTACATTATATTCGTCTTCTAATTGTAAACGCAACAGGTTGTAAGTTAGATTCTCAATAGAGGAAATGAAATGGTGGGGATCGAACCTACAACCAGGAATTACAGTCCTACGCTTAAGCTCCTGCGCCACGACAAGCCTTTAGTATAGTGTAGTATTTTTGTCTGTTTCGCATAATGTCACACTTCCTCATTTAGATTGTAAATAAGTATGGGATGAATATAAAATATACATTTACACAAAACGAGATTAAAACCCACATTCAAAGTCAATCGAAATTTCAATGCATTTGGCTCTTCAAAGTCATTATAATCATGTTTTCATGATCACATTCATTCAGAACTAACAGAGAAAACAAATTTTACATACGATTTCATATGTAAATGAGTAATACCTCGCCAACTTATCACATTATAGTATAAATGGAATATATTTGGATATGCTTAAAAACTAGAACTAGGATTGGAATTTAGAATTAATATATGGATATGCTCATCTTGGCTACATTAGGACAGGTTCAAAACGGAGTATCTAGGTAACAGGTTCCCTCCGTAAATACTGAATACATCATGAAACTATTATGTAAGCTTTCTCACTGTACACGGGATGTACTCGTGGGTTCAATAATAACTTGGGGAAACAATATATAAATAATTATTTATCTCATAATCTTATTTTCCTTTCATCCGTTAACACAGTGTTCAGCGTTAAGTTCTGCCACCGAACGTATAATAAGAACTGCCTACCCTCCACATATACGGATTAATCTAAATTAAACCAACAATGAAAACAGAAAATTAAAATTTTTCACCACAAAAAATATTTTGGACAAATTATAGTACATTTTCACATGACGTGTAATCCTCATTAGGGGTTGAACGGTAATCCCGTAAGGGATGATCTCGCCTTCTGTGCATTCATTACTTAATTTCACCACTTTGTATATTTTTTTATACAAACTCGTATATTTTTTTAATATTATATAGGAATGAAGGTCAATTTGACCTTCATTTCCTTATTTATTTACGCTTGAAAAGTTTTCTCTTTTTTTTAATGTAATTTTGGTGTTACGAAATTTATTCTTTATGCAATGATAGTGGGTTTCTTTTCTCATTTCATGAATAATATCTTTGGTTGAACGATTTGTTAAGCTAAGCAGAGAGGACATAGTTATAATACACTATGTCTATTAATAATTTTAAAGTGTTATTCCACACTCAGGAAAGAAAAATATAACAATTTTATATATAGAAACCATATAACAATTTTAACGTAGCGGGAATCGAACCTCCTGGAAACCGACCAGGCGCTCTACTGCCACTAAGCCATACGTTCATTTTGGTCGGTTTCCAGGAGGCTCATTCTTTACGTTTTCTAAATAAGTAATACACTATGTTCTCAATTTTCGGTCCTCCTGCGTGTTAAACTTAAAGCCGTGATTTGTCTGGTCACCAAAGAGAGTAAGTCACTTTAAAATAAGACAGTGGACACATTCTAAATCACATTTTCTTTTCTTGTTTATCAAAACGCCTCGTTACATAAAATTTGCTGGTAAATGAAAAACAAAGTTCATTCAGGTAGAATTACCACGCTTAATAGATATGTACATAATTGTGCCGACATGTGACTATTTTACACTGATCTTTTGGAATACATTATTATTTTATTATCTTTCAGGATAACAACGAATCAAGATTGAGATTATTGATTTTTCTCTACTAATAATGTCTCTACATTATTAGTAGAGAAAAATCAACAATACAGTAAGTAGCTAATATGTCGCCCCAATATCAGGATTCCACAATTTTTAGGGTCAAATATTTTTATAACAAATTTTATAAAAAGCTATAAAATTCAAAATATATGATATTTAACATTGTATATTACTATAGTATCACATTCATGGCTCAGTTGATTATCGTCTGACTGTAAGCGCCAAGGGTGTTGATTTCCGTCCCCTCTTAATAATAAATCATTTTCATTTTACCACTCTATAAGATAAATCGCGGCATTAACTTCGCGCCACTCACCTCGCAATGTCTCGAATTTGGGCGGAAAGAGGAGAACGGAGAGTTTTTACCATTCTATCCTAATATAAACTAAGTTAAATTGATACTTTCCCTACACTTGTAAGCTAATAATAGCTTTCGGGAAACGTACCGTCCAGTTCATTTCACATTCAGTCCAACCAAACCACACCTCTATTAAGTTGGTACTAGCTGAAAACGGAATATTTGACTTATTTTAAGTACAAATATGTTACTATTTGCACTGTAATGATGAAAATGAGTTGTATTTCTGTGCATGTAGTAGTAGATTCATATCCAACTTAAGAGAATGTAGAAACAATGAGTTTTAAAGAGTTTTCTCAAATAGCGATTTTTGATTTACTGAAAAATATACAGGAAGAGGACGAGGACAGACGAGGAGATCCTGATTGTAGAGTTGGCTCTACATTCAGGATCTCCTCGTCTGTCTACCTATTCCACGCGATTCCTTGAAAGGTCACTATATTTTTATGAACATTATATATTTGTCAATTACTGCGGCATTGAGTTCAGACACTCAACACGCAATGCCTCCAGAATTCGGTAGAAAATGGGCAACGGAGTGTCTTAACACTAGTTTCCCTCTGCCTACCCTGCTTTATGTAGCAGCGTGAAGCTGATTTAATTTTATTAAAATATTACTACTAACGGAACCGGAAGGAAACGGAACGGCTCACTTACTAATATTCACTAATTATGTGTGCCGGAGTTTATATATTCATTTATATTAAGAAAATGATTTTTTTTAAAGTAGTGGGAATTATCTTGGCGTTTCCCTTTGGGAACCATCCAAAATAAAAAAAATCAATTTCGGCCATACGTTGTCTTATAGAGCTACGTCAAAATTTTAATTTCGCCAGATTTTGATTTTATGACAACATCGAGATAGTTGCGGGGTCGATCCTAATGTCACAAATGTTTATATTTAAATTATATTATTCCTCCAAATAATCATGGCGTTGAGTTTCACCACTCAACATGCAAGTTTTCAAAAATTGGACGAAAAGTCAGGAAGGGAGCATCGTAGCACTAGGTTCTGCTGTCCATGTACGTATGCACCTGTAGCACAGATTAGACTGAGGGAACCTAGAGTTTTCCACCGAATTTTCGAAGACATTGCGTGTTAAATGGTAGAACTCAACGCTATAGTTAGTCTACCAGAGCGAGGAAACAAAAATCAATTATAAGCATTCATTCTCAATAATGGATATCGAACCCCTAACCTTCGCGTGTACAATCAGACGAGAACCGCACAATGCAGGCCTCATATAATATACTATTAATTAATATAGTAATATTTACAAAATATAAACAAAAAACTAAACAAAACTTTGGATGTAACGTCTCTTGTGTATGTTATATAAATTATTCTAAGCTTATATTTTTTATTAAAAACATATTTTTTTCAATACGATAAAACTCTCACGTTTTAATGTAATGCCGTGTTTTTCTATCACTGAAGAATCATCTCTGTTGAGTTTTATAAATCCGCTTAGAAAAATAAGTGCTTCGTGACTTATGCGTTTAGCTAAATGAATAATATTTTAGTATTTCTTTTTCTTTTATACATTTTAAATTAATATTTTAATAAATATAAATAAAAAATATATTTGAACTCGTGATAAAGTAACTAGTAAAAAAATTAGTTTATATTACGGAAGTAGTTCTGCCTACTTGGTCTACACGATTTTCAGGTTATTTCGTATTTTTTCAGCTTTGGAGGGTAGACGCACAAGAAAGATTTATTTTTAAATATCACATTACAAATCAATGATGTTCAAATCTAAATATTATTTATTCAATCAAATTGTACCAACACTTTTCAAAAGTGCACAATAATGTGGTACAATATAGTGAAAAATACAGTAGAGTACAAGATACAGTCGAGTGTAAAATTATTAACAATCCACAGGTGGATCCAGGTAGGTCGTCGGGGTAGGCAGTAGATAGGTACTCGTCGGCCTTATTATTTTTTTTTAATTTAGCTTCACGCTGTATCCTGCACATAATAGGGTGGGCAGAGGGAACATAGAGTTAAAACTTGTCATCATAGAGTTATATCTTGTTACCACAGCGATGAAATAAAAATAATTGATGTGGGAATTGTGTGATTCCCGAGTGGGAATCGAACCTACAACCGTCCCAAATATAAATACGCCATGATGGACTCTAACAATTGTATATCTTTATATATTTCATGTCTTCAACGTTGCCACACCTGGCTTTCAGAAAGTTTTAACAAGCGTATACACGTGGAGAAGTTCAAAGACCTATATGTTATTTATACGAGATTAACATGAAATTGAGGATAGTTTTGGCGAAGGGGCACAAAGTGAGACTGTAAAATTGGCTGGTATGGGTTCGATCCCCACCCGAGGAAATGAAATATTTATTTACTTTTTTATTTTTTTAACATGAAATTATATTAGTTATATGTAAGTATGTACTATATGGAGAGCGGAAGTGTGTAATGAGAACGGAGTGTCTTAACACTAGGATCCCAAGTTATCCTGCTAAGTGCGGAAGCGAGATGTTTTATCTATTTTAATACATTTTTGATGCTATCAATGTACAAAGAGGTAGCGTCTGTATGTTCTTCCTGCGACTGTTATAATATGTTCGAATCCCATTCAGGAGAATTATCACATTTAAAACATTTTCATTACACTGACAAAGACGCAAAGACAAAACGCGGCGGTATTGCCGTGTGATCCCAGAATCCAGAATAGGATCATCCTGGTACTGGAGGTATCGTAAGAGGCGACTAAAGTACGTATGGTAGAGTCACGTCGCCAGCAATGGCAACACGCATGGGCAGACTCGACTGGATCATTACCACCATTTAAAACCGGCGTTAAGTAGTGGCTTTATGCCACTGCGTTTCGCATCAGGTAATGCTGGGCTCCGGCGCCCAATCCACCTTAAGGGCAGGCAACGCGCCTGCAGCTCCTCTGGGGTTGCACGGGGTCGTGGGCGGCGGTAATCACTTACCATCATCAGGTGACCCGAACGCTCGTTTGCCTTGTCTTTTCCATAAAAAAAAAGTTACACTACTCAATACGCACTGTCTCGAATATTAGACTAAAGGTCATCACCTTCCCAACGGAGATTCTTACCCTAGGTTTCCTCCGTGTGCAGAAGCGTAAAACTAAAAGAAATACTTTCGCCCTTAACTATTTTAGTCATGTTTATATTTTAGCCTCTCGGACTACTTAGTACACTTGTTACTTTAGGTCCTTCAAACTAACTGTAATTGTTTAAAAAAAATATCAAGTATAATAACTGATAATATAGTAATACATAAACATATTGGAACTAGACTCTGGTAGAAAAAGCGTTGAGTTCCGCCACTCAAAACGCAGTCTCAAACATTAGTCTGAATGTGAAGAACGGAGTGCTTTTCAATAGGCGTACCCTGTTTGCGAGAAACAGCATTATGAAAAAAAAAAGAAAACGTAAAATCATCGACACGAAAATAAATATTTCGTAATACGTTAAGATACTCGGTACCATACACTTAGGTATTCAAATTAATTACATTAAATATTATTCCGTATTGGATTGAACCCACAACGTGTTCAATAATATAACATTTACAGTTCTACTGTGCCATGACAGCCACGATAGTTTACACGTAAAATATACTTTATTTCGTAATATATTTATTTTAGAAAAGTTACCGACAATCTATATAATTCAGAATTCTATACAATATACATCCGCATATATTATCCCGTATAGGCAAAGAGAACCTAAGATTAAGAGATTCGGTTCTTCACTTTCGTATTGCGTGAATTCTCGCCGGAACTCAACGCCGCGCGTTCCCTTATAACTAAAAGTATTAAAAATAATTCACTCTCCCGACTGGAAATTGAATGAACTACCGTTACCTTTGCCACTGCGCTTACATATATATAATTTAAATAAAACCAGGCTAAGGCACAATATTACGTATTTACAAAGCTCGAAACATTTTCTACAGAAGGCGCAAATTGGATATACAATGTACCAACATACATTCGTTTATTTCTTCCAGTCCAGATGGAAACTAGAAAATGTATTAAGTAATCATACTGTTTAGATTAAACTTACATAGAGAATAAAATATTACTAAGTTATTTTGTATCTGAATAGATGTAAGTAAGCTTCACGCATTTTCACCCGTATTAGGATAGACAAATAAAACGAGAAAATGCGTGTTGGGTGACGGAACTCAATCATTACGTCAAATATTACGAATATTCTTCAGATTTAGAAACGAACCTATGACCACTGTACAACAGCAGGTACCTACTGTTATTTGCAATGAAGCGTGTAAAAAACAGTTATGATAGAAGGCCTTCAATTATATTCAATATATGACAACGATATATGTATATAATATGGTGTTTTTCTTCCAAATAATGTTCTTTCGGTGCGTGTGTCCTGACATTAACATCGCGTTTTATGGCGCGTGTCTACTTTCCTTGGATTTATGGGAAAAAAGTCAGCTAAAGTCACGAATATATTATGGGTTTTTAGAATTTTTTTTTGTTATTTATTAAAGAATTGATTGAGCTTGTCAATAGACGCTGTCGTGAATCGTGGTACAGTATGCGATGGTTGTCGCTTCGAATGCAATTTATTTTAGTGTTTTAGCAGGAATACTATGCGGAAAAAGGGATGCTTTTTAATAGAATTGCCTTTTTTTATAAATCTTAAAGATATATGAACAAATACTACATATAAATGTAGTAGGTATATTAATAAAGGCATCAAATTAGGCCAGTCGTGGCGCAAAAATGAAATATTTATTTAAATTTATATTTTCATTTTTTCGCTCCGTTGTCGAGGCAGAGAGCGGCGTTGAGTTCCGCCGCCCAACACACAATGCCTTCAGATTCGGCGGAAAGTGGGGAATGGAGTGTCTTAACACTAGGTTCCCTTTACCTACCCTGCTGCGTGCGGGATACAGCGTGAAGCTGATGTATGTATGTATCAAATTATATCTTACAGAAATAACCAACAGTTGTGTATGACATATTCTAAGTCTTTGAAGTAAATTGACCGCATGTGTGGGCGTTTTTTCTTTGATGTTCCCGAGCTTCAGTTTTGTGATATTAGTATAAATTACAACATATTTTTTTAAGTGTAGTAGGGTGGACAGAGAGAGTCTAATGTTAAAGCACTCCGCCGCTCCCCACTTTCCAACAAATTCTTGGTTCATTGCGTGTTGAGTAGCGAAACTCAACGCCGCGCTATGTCTCGACACAAGAGCGAAGACCTGAAACTATTAAAAAAAACATGTTTTCGAGTGGGAACCGAATTCACAACGCGTCACATTTGCTCCTCATGTTATATATAAAATACACAATTATAAATTAATATGATCTATTTGTATATTTCATTACCTGGGGAACCATTTCCGCAAATAACGGAAGTTGTGTTATAGATCTTGTTTATAATATATAATTAGCTTTGTTTCAGAATAATAATAGATCATTACGTAAATAAGAGTATTCTAAAATAAGAATCCAGATAATAATAAATCGCATCATTATGGCACAGTACCTATTGGTGTCATAATGATGTAAATTATAAATTCTTATACTGTGTATTTTTTTAGTTTCACGCAGTATCCCGGATATAGCAGGATAGGCTGAGGGGACGACATAGTATTTAAACAATCCGTTCTCCATGCATGGGATCCAATTTTCCATATATTGCGTTTTAAGTAGCAGAACTAACGTCGAGCTTCGTTTGGTTCTCAAAGCAAAAAAATTAAAAATCATTCGTTAAGTATTTTTTTGGAAAACATTTAAAAATTTTAACGTAGCGGGTTTTTTTACATATTTAATTTTTTTTTCTTAAATGTGGAACAATACTTAAAAAATGTAAAAAAAAACCATTCCTTGATTGGAAATCGAACACAAAACTGTCGCGTTTTGATTTTTTAAAATTTTCAATCGTTCTTAATTCCTTCTAAAAAGTAATATAAGCGGAACGTGTTCCCCGCGGCGTTGCTGTTGTAATATTTTCAGTTGGACTAGCACATTCATGAATAATTCAGAAAACATTCAATAACACATCATAACGACAAACCTATTGAAATGCTATTTCATAGTTGTTTTGTTTTATCTGCATTTAGTTTTGTAGTGGGTTCGATTATTCTTACTGTATATATTTATATTTCTTTGTGTAGGTTGTTAATATAGAGGGCAGGCTTTTTTCACTGAATCCGAGAAATCCTTTTAATAATACCTTACACTCCTCAATAAAACTACATACAAAATTTTTGCATTGTATGTCACTCAGTATCGATAGAGTTTTATATATACATCAGCTTCACGCTGTATCCTGCACACAGCAGGGTAGACAGAGGACTCGAAGACTTAAGTGGCGAAACTCAACACGGCGATTTGCCTTGACACCAGAGTAATATAAATTTAAATAAATATTTAATCTCCTCGAGTGGGGATTGAACCCACAACCGGTCGATTTTAAAGTCACATTTTGTGCCTCTGCGCCATGACTGGTCACTACCACACTGGCCACACCACTTATATACATATACTAGAGGGCGCGCGCGGCTTCGCCCGCTTATTAGGAGTGAATTCTAAAAAAACCACGAAACACGTGTTCAATAAAATATTTTTAACAGTCTGAATTTAATTTTTTATAAAAATTGATGGCAATTTAAAGATTTTTCCATATAAACTTTCAACCCCTTATTTGAACCCTTAGGGGGTGAATTCGTAAAAACCATGAAACACGTGTTCAATGAAATATTTTTAAGAGTCTGAATTTCAAATTTTATAAAAATCGGTACAGATTTTTTTTTTTCCATACAAACTTTCTACCCCTATTTCATCCCTTTAAGGTTAAAACTTTTCAAATTCCCTTCTTAGTGGATGTCCAGAATATGAAAATAAACATCTGCCCAAATTTCACTTTTCTACCATCAGCGGTTACGGCTCTGCGTGCGTCTTACCTCAGTCAGTCAGCACAAGTCCTT
>DWQW01001776.1:0-30801 GCA_018249695.1 Heliconius erato demophoon
AAAGGCCGGCAACGCACCTGTAGCTCCTCTGGTGTTGCACGGGGCCGTGGGCGGCGGTAATCACTTACCATCAGGTGACCCGAACGCTCGTTTGCCTTGTCCTTTTCCATAAAAAAAAAAAAAAAATACCTAAGCGCATACATTAATTTAGGTCAAGAACCACGCTTAGGCGTTATCGCTTATCACCCAAACCTCACCATGCGTCACCATTTCATTGTCATGCTGCGGAAACTTAATATCCTACTAGAGATCGAGGGCCTATTGTGTGGCTCTCATTATAGGAATATTACAGTTTACTTGCACACTAACAGATTAAATGCATACAAAGGACTGGACCTTCCATCCATCTCTGAAAAACCTTTTATGTGGTTACTTGGACAGTGGGCAGATATCTTTAGAGCAATTTATGTGAATGTTTTATAAGATTTTCGCTTTATCTATTATTCTATATTTATACTAATATTATAAAGCTGAAGATATTATTTGGCTAAACGAGATAATCACAGGACAACTGATCATTTTATCAGAAAAATTATTTTTATTTTCACGTGTTTTGATGTCAGTCTTTTGAATATATTTACAGTTGATGAAGGAATACTAACCTTCTAAGCTTACATTATGTATATATTTATAATTTTGTCATAAGTGACGGCAGTTTTTTATCTACATCTCTTTTAAACATGCATTCTCTTATTGTGTATCTTTATCACTTTTTTACCGTACAACAACCTTAGCGTGTTCTCCATAGAACGTTACATTCGCAAATTGATTTTGGTGCCCATATGAAAGCTTATATTTTACTAAAAATTATAACTTAAAGAGACGTAATTGGATTTTTGAAATTAATATTTATTTTAATTTAAATATTTATTTATCATTTCTACGGTGTCGAGTCAACGACAACAACAGGCATAGCCTTTAGAATTCAGCGGAAAAGGGAGAACGGAGTGTCTTAACTCTAGATTCCCTCTGCCTACCCTGCTGAGTGCGGGATACATCGTCAAGCTGATTTTTTACAGTGAATATAGTAAGAAGTTTTTAACAAACATTTAAAGTTCATTTCTACATAAAAATTGTAATAATTTTGCATTTGCATCTAAACTTGTGACCGAGTCCTATCTGTGGCTATAATAGCTTTCCCGAGCTTGGACACAAGAGTATTTCACGTATAAAACGGTATCTGAATGTGGGGGCCTGGCCGGGATATATAAAAGGAGATCAAGTTAAAAGAATATAGCGAATTTTTCTTTTCTTTTTTTTTAATTATTATTAATTATTATATTAAATGAAGACTTATTTAAATATTCTCTCGTGAATGAATAATTCCGAATTCTTTATGTATTAAAATGTCAATTTAAATTACTTAATTTAACATTTCTTGTTAGCAAAACAAAAAATATGTAAAAAACCAACAAAAAATCTAGTACTAGACTAAGCGCGCCGATTAGCTCCGCTACTTAACAAATGTCTCAAAAAAAAATTAGGAAGAAATATTTTGAACTATAGTCCATCTGACCACCGTGCAATGTCTGAGATACAGCGTGATGCTGGTAGTTTTTTTTTTAAATAATTTATAATTTTAAACCCGCTATGACTTGCACCACTCTACAACGTATTGAATAACAGCGGAAGTTCTCCGCACAAAGCATTCGAAACGCAGACAATGGTGGCCTCCACTTCCAACACCATGCTATCGCGGTTCAATTAAACACTATATAGAGTAGAATATTTTTTTCATATTCCTACGATTTAATCCAAGTGGTGTAGAAATATTGCACAATATCATCCAGCCTCAGTAAAAAGATAAAACAAAAAAATAGTCATCACGGAGCTTTTACCATTCGAGTAATAATCATTATTAAATATTTTTGTTTCTGTTTATTTTTCTGATCTCTCTCTCTCTCTGATCTCTCTCTTTCTGATTTCTCCAAGAACGGCGTTGGGACCCAGAATAATAGTGTCTCTAAATTGAAAGAGAAGCTAGAAACTCTGTCTCTTCGCTCTTGTTTCTCTCTTATTACTCTTTACATGCTGTAGATATGTTATTTTAATCAGATTTTTACTGCTTTTTTTTATATTTACCTGAATCCATTCAAGCAACTAAGAAAAACGTTTTACAGATAGTCAAAAGAAATAAATATTTATTTATATTTTATAAAATTATTAATTATTTTATAATGACAACTTTAACACATTAAGTTTATAATATTACATTTTTACAGTATACTAATATATAACTAACTTCTACAATCTTGCTAACTTTGCTTCCTGCTTGCTATAGTTGATTGACTGACATTGATTTATTGGATTTAGTTTTGTACTCGTATGTGGTGTCCGAATAGTGTATTAAGAGGAAAGTGGGGAGATTTTTAATATGCTTAACTGTATACACATAAAATTAAAAATGCTTTTCTAGAAATAAAACACAAAATACCACCAAGAAGCAATATATAGACTAAAACATAATACTAAAATTCTGCTTAAACTTCCTGAAATTAAAGATGAACGACAAGAAACTCTTCAGTTTTCTAATATATTTATATTAGCGTATTCTATTCTATTCTATCTATATATCTTCTTCTAAATACTAGTAAATAAAAACAACAATAATACAAGACAGATTGAATATATAAAAACCTAACAAAACAAAATTCAAATACATACATACATACATACATACAAAGACTTGCATCGGAAGCAGTATCCCGGCGTGTGAGGCGTATCTTAAGTGTCGAATGTCGAAACGAACGGAACCGTACCTGGAGTGGAGAGGCAACTGAAACGGTGTTTTAAAACCGACTTTGCGATATCAAAGGCATATATACGAATATTCATATCTATATGGGGTATTGGGGAAGCAATTTATTCTTAAGTAGGACATTTTAAAGTCAAAAACCGTAGTGCATGTTGTATTGTTGAAGTTTAAGGGGTTGTTTTGGTTGATATCAAGGTCGGGTTGGTTTACTATGGATGACATGTTAATAATTTAATTTAAGTTTTATATCTTATTTTATAGAAAAGACAGAGGAAATATATTATAATTTTTGAAACGTTACGTTTTAAGTTATAACTAACATAACTTTAAATTTTGTCTTGTTATTTTGTAGAGTAAAGAAATTAAAATAATTAAATCCCACGAAATGAGAAACGAGTCGACATCCGTCTAGTTTATTGTCAGATCGTCGCTTTGCTATGATGGCCTTCCGATGGCTTTTAGGAAGGATGGATGGAAAGTAAAGAATGAAATGACTAGTCACTAATATTGCATTTCGGCTGTATTACCGAATTTAGCCAAATTAATTGTAATGTAAATTTAGGCTTTCGTTTCGAGGCCAATCCAATATTTGAATTAGCCCTGCTCATGACAGGGTAGGCAAATGAAACCTGGGAACCTATTAAATAGACATTCTGTTCCCCACTTTCCGCCAATAATACTATATACTAATATTTTATGATTTTCACTTTTTATTTATAACGAAATTTAATATTTTCTAAAGGTCGTATAATTCATCCTTTTATATATAACAAAGCTAAAGTAACATTTTACCAACTAAAGCGGTCGAGACGGAAATGAATCTCACGAGCCCTTACCTCCCCAGTGCAGTGCATAAATCACTCGCCGCTGATACGATACGTCCGCCTTTCTAACTATAATTGTATTATATAGCGCTGTAAATAAAGTACTTAACGTTGTGTTTTTAAGAAAATAAGATGGTTTAATGGTTTAGGGTATAATATTAGAGGTAAAAAATATTTGTATTGCGTGTTGAGTGGCTGAACTCAACGCCGCGCTTAGCCTCGACACCAAAGTGAAGAAATGAAAATATAAATGCAAATAAATATTTCATTTCCTTGAGTGGGGATCGAACCCACAACCAGTCGATTTTACAGTCACATTTTATACCCTTGCGCCACAACTGGCCTCTAAAAAAAACTCTAAAATTCAAATCGTAAATGCAATTTTATTAAAAAAAATACCATATCCTATAATCCACAATAGCTTTTATTTTTCCTCATTTACCAGTATTTAAATTTATACGTAATTTAAATGTATGTTTGTCTCACAATATCTCATAAAGTACAGTGACTTTTCGTTTATTTACATAAAATAAATATTATTACATTTTACTTGTAAATGTAATAATATTTCTTATTATAATATGCTAAGTTTATGTTTTTGATAGAAATAGTTTCAAATAACATCAAAGTGAATCTGTTCCAGTACTTTATCACAAAAGCATAAAGCTTGCACTTTCAGCATTATCTGTATTGAAATGGCGGTGCGCTCGACGCTATATAATTAATTGCTCGTCTCTTGACCCTGAGTGTAATACAATGTTCTAGACAGGACGGCTAATTATTATATTACCTATATAACAACTAATAATTTCCATTAACTAATAATTTTGAGGCCAGTGGTGGCGCAGTGGCACGAGGTGTGTCTGTAAAACCGACTGGTTGTAGGTTCAATCCCCACTCGAGGAGATGAAATATTTACTTAAATTTATATTTCCATTTCTTCGCTCTGGTGTCGAGACTACGCGTGGCGTTGAGCTCTGCCACTCATTACGCAATGCCTCCAGAATTCGGCAGAAACTGGAAAACGGAGTGTCTGAACACTAGGTTCCCTCTGCCTACCCTGCCGTGTGCGGGGTAAAGCGTGAAGCTGATTTATTATTTACTTTATTTATTAATAATTTCCTTGGACGTGGACGTGGACTTTTAAGCTTAATATCGAAGATCTCGTTACTCTAACGTGCTTTATAATATTTGTCCAAGCCCACTACGACCCACAACGTGGTCGTTGCTACCGTATACCGTACATTGTAATATTTTCAAAAAATCATCCCTAAGAAGATGCCGCATGATGGATATGATGTAACTTTTAACTTTAAATACTATACAAAAACCCTAATATCATACACGTCATCAAAATAAACATACTATCTTGGCTAACGTTCATCGTATGGACAAGGACATGTACGTATCCATGAACCTATGCAAGAGTCACACTCAGACGCTAAAAGTAGTATTGGTAGACCTAACCTAAGGTGGCTTGATGGAATTACCAAAGACCACAAGACTTTAGGCTTCAAAATGTCGAAAAGAACGGCACTTAACAGAGGAATGGAGTAAAGCGTTCGAGGAGGCCAGGGCCCATAGAGGGCTGTATGGCCATCGTTGATGATGATATCTTCTAAAATAATTAAAATTTGGCATAGATAGGTAGGTAGGTTAAGAAGTTGTATTTTATATTTATATTCCACGCAAACGAAATTGTGGGTTACAACTATTTGTATTTATTTCCAATATATTTGGTGTCAATTTTAATTATTGTTCTTTACCAAATTTATAAAAAGCATGAAAACATAAATTAATTATATAAGTATCTATTTTCATTATATTAAAAAAATAGATCCATTCTATTGTAATTCTACATGCTATATCTTCACTGGCTTTGGCTATCTTGATTCAATTGGTCTGTGGCATCTTATGCTTTATTGAATATAATTTTGTAAATATAATATTAAAGTCTTTATATTTTACGTTATGTTTTTATATAGCTCATTTGATTTTTATTTAAGGATCTAATCGTGTCTGACTGTAAGCTTGTGAAGTCGATGGATGTAGATTCGATTATTTTAATTTCTTCGCTCTGGTTTTCTTACCAGACTCTCCTCTGACTACCGTGCTACATGCGAGTAAAGTTGAAAATATTAAAGATTTGACATGTTAAAAATTTGACATTTGACATTTGATTTGACATATTAAAGACTTGACATGTTAAAAGGTCTTAAAAAATGCACAGTAGAAGTATATTCTATAGTGTAGTGAACCGTTAAAACATTAAATAGCTATATAGCAATAATCTTGTAAACAATATCAGCGGGCGAAGTCGCGAGCAGAACGCCTGCTTACAGTAATCAATACTAAATTTTTTTGTAATAAATATCACAGGTACTTATTAATCAGTTCCACGAGAGTTCACATGAGCTGCTTACAATGTTGGAAATTAAAGCGATGGTTTCATGGAATATTCCATTTATATTCGCATAATATATATTTTATTTTATTTAATACTTGTACGTTCTAAGAAGAAGTTTTAAGAATATGGCGTTCCGTGAACGTAACTCCCAGCTGTGTAATTTATCATTTTAGTACTCAAATTATTGAATTTTCCGTTAGCTTTATATGTATAGCTAAGGTTGTGAGTATAAATTATGTTACGTATATAGATATACTTATTTATGTATGGAAATTATGATATTTTTATACTTTACGCATAATTTTGATGAAACAGAAAGAACTTAAGACTCTCCGATAACCACTTTTAGAAATATTGCATGTCCAGTTGAGAAAACTAATTCTGAATGATTTTTACCAAATTTGAAGAGGAGACACTCAAAGCTGCCCTTTTTCTACCTAAATGGTGAAATGAAAGCAATTCATTCGTATAAATTGGAATCGACCTCACAACCGTCGCTGCTGCGCCGCTTTGTCACCGTGCTGCGTTCTGTAGATATTCATTTTTTTTTCAGCTTTACGCTGTATCCCGCACACAGCAGGGTAGGCGGAGGGAACCTAGTGTTAACACACTCCGTTCCTCACTTTCTGCCGAATTCTGGGGGCATTGCGCGTTGAGTGGCAGAACTCAACGCCGCGATTTGCCTCGACACAAGAGCGAAGAAATGGAAATATAAATTTAAGTAAATATTTCATCTCCTCGAGTGGGGACCGAACCCACAACCAGTAGGCTTTACAGTCACACTTTGCGCGCGCCACGACTGACCTCAACTCTGGTTGAACTTACAAAATTAGAAATAATAACATCATTTAATTTTGTTACCTAATATTATTTATTATTCCTTATTATTATTATTTATTATTTACACTTTACAAATTTAATCGAACCTATAACCACCGAAAAAACGACCGACACTACTTTCCTATATTTCATCATAAAACATACATACATACATTCACGTGTACGTACCATAACTAAGCTAAAGCAATTTATTTCTGTATGCATAAGTGCCAAAAACTTGTGTTCGGATCAACATATTCATGACATGCGCTACATAATAATGCGATATAACGAGGGGTTATATGTATTTGTTGTATTCCTGCTATTCGGCAAAATCGCTTATTTTGATGTGGTAATGTAAAACAAAAATTTCGCTTTGGTACAGTTGTGGAGTAGTGGATTCATATCCATTAGGACATTTAGACGCTTAGTTGACAAGGAACGCGAGATTTTTTTTCTATCTAGAAGTCATTTTGGTTACTTTTAGTGAATAATAATAAAAAATTAAATTAAATTAAATCAGCTTCACGCTGTGTCCCGCACATAGCAGGGTAGGCAGAGGGAACCTAGTGTTAAGACACTCCCGTTCCCCACTTTCTGCCGAATTCTGGAAGCGTTGCGTGTTGAGTGGCACAACTCAACGCCATGTTTAACCTCAACACCAGAGCGAAGAAATGGAAATATAAATTTAAGTAAATATTTCATCTCTTCGAGTGGGGATAGAACCCACAACCAGTCGGTTTCACAGTCACACCTCGTGCCACTGCGCCACGACTGGCCTCAAATAATAATAATAAAAAATATAAAAAAATCTATAAATCGATCCTAGCAACAGATCGACCGACAATACCGATATTAGCATTAGCTACGTAGACAAAAAACCGATGTCATTAAAATATAAAATATTAATAAATACATTTTCCTCATTCGTATGGTGTACTCGTATGTTCATATCCGAATAAGGAATCGATCAGTCAAACATCAGTTGTATTAGGTAAAAAGCAAAACGAATTTGATTCATAACTGAAGATATTTGCTCTTATGTGTCACAACACAATGATATATGACTCTGTACGTGTAAGATTTAATAATAAAAGAAATCAAATTTATTCGTTTTCCATTATAATTTTTGGGGCAAGTCGTGGCTCAGGGGTATAAAGTGTGACTGTAAAATAGACTGGTTGTAGGTTCGATCCCCACTCGAGGAAATTAAATATTTATTTACATTTTTTCGCTCTGTTGTCGAGGCAGAGCGCGGCGTTGAGTTCGGCCACTCAATACGCAATGCCTCTAGAACTCGGCGGAAAGTGGGGAACGAAGTGTTTTAACACTAGGTTCCCTCTGCTTACCCTGCTGTGTGCGCGATACAGCGTGAAGCTGATTTATTTTTTATTTTCAATATAATTTTTAGGCTTGGCCTGGTGGTAGGATAACTTTATTTACTCAAAAAATTACAACATTTTAAATTCAATGTTAATATTGGAACTAATTGTGTTAAAATAAGAAAAAGCGTTTCACTTTTTTTGCTGTATAGTAGGGAAGGCATATGAAAACTAGATTAAGCCATTGCGTTCCACATTTTCTGTCCAATTTTTGAAACATTACGTCTTGAGTGCCGCAAAGCATGGCGTTAAATTCCGCCACACAACACGCAATGTCACCAGAATTTCATAGAAATTGGGGAACAGAAATTAATGGGAATGGAACGTCTTAGAACTCTAGGTTTTCTCTGCCTACCCTGCTACGTGCAGGATAAAAAAAACATTGGAGCTTCGAGTTTTTAAATTTAAAGTTATTACGAGAATTCCCGGATCTAAAATAACCTATATGTTGTTCCACAAATCCCCTGTATTTCAGCGTTACTCACATAAAAATCGATTATGTTAATCAGGAGATTAGCCCGAAAGAAGAAGAACAACCAGAAAGAAGAACAGAAAAAGAAAAAAAATATTTGTCCTTTTTTGGTATCGTATAAATAACTATATGTAGGTACTTGGAAAAACACGGTTATTTAGAAATCACAGGCAGGCATACCAACTTTGTTTGTATTTGCAGTTAAACTCAATTAGTTAATGACATAAGTGACAACTAGCTAGCATATCCATACTTTACTGTAGGTCTTGTCTGCCTCCATCTTCAATTTTTAAAATAAATATAGGTGCGAAAATATAAAACTGACTGAGGCCAGTCGTGGCGCAGCGGCTCGAGGAGATGAAATATTAACTTAAATTTATATTTCCATTTCTTCGATCTGGTGTCGACGTTAAGCGAGGCGTTGAGTTCTGCCACTCGACACGTAATGCCTCCAGAATTCGGCAGAAAGTGGAGAACGGAGTGACTTAACACTAGGTTCCCTCTGCCTACTCTGCTGTATGCGGGATACAGTGTGAAGCTGATTATTAAAATATAAAATAAAAACTAAGAATCTATTCATCACTCTCCGCTCAATTTTAGAAACATTGCGTATTGAGTGGCGAAACTTAACACCGCTGATCTACAATAAACCTTATACCTTAAAAGTGTTTCAATGTCACATAATAAAGTTGTTGCGAAATGATAAATGAATTAAGATTTATTCCATCAGAAGCTATTTACCGACCAGGGGCCTGCAAAGTTTCAAAACCTAAGTTCTGTTGTTCGCCGCAAACTTTGATTATTTAAGAGGCTTTTATACGAACTCGACGTCGGAAATGTTTTTTGTATTAGACCTCTTGAGGGGAAACCTGTAAAATTAATGTTTAATACCTTTTTACAGGGAAAAAGTTTACATCGGATGTGGGTTATCAGATGTTAATTTGAAAATGCGGCTATACAATGGTTTTCTTTAGAGAAGTGTTAGCTTTGTTATGATTGCTTTAAGCCGTCGTGGTACACCGTCTGACTGTAAAAGAAGATGAAGGTAGTGGGTTTGAAATCCACTCGGGGAAACTAATTATTTTCCTTTTGCAACAAGACAAAGCACGGTATTAAGTTCCGCCATGTAACATGTAATTCATTACAGAAATATCCTAATTACATTTATAAGAGATCGAAAAATTTAACATTTAAATTTCATCCGTCAATTCAATAATTCTATGTAATTTTGTATTTTAGAAATAGTACAAAAGGCTTTCGTGGCACAGGCGTGTGACAGTAAGCGCGACTATTTTAATTTTTTTGCTTTAGTAACAAGGGAAAGCGCGGCGTTGAGTTCCGCTACTCAACACACAATTTCTCGAAAATTCTGAAACAGAAAGTCACGAACGGATTGTCTTAATACGAGGTTCCCTCAGCCTACGGTGCTATAAACGGGATACATGTGAAGCGAAAAAAAAGATGGTACATAATAAAAGTAGAAATACATATCTAAACTAATGCTTCAGTTAATTTTCTCGTGATTTTATCTATACCACATAAGCCTACTCGATCATTTATTGACGTACAATTTTGATATTCCCAATCAAAATGGCAAAAACTACACAGAAACTCCATAATCCTATAGAAAAACAATTCAACAAAATAACAAAATACCATTACTATCTATTCGCCATAATATTTTCCAGTAAAATACCTATATTCTGGCATGTCCTAAATTTGATCTTCCTGTCGCCACCGATGGACTATGACTGTTATGTGGGCGAGGGAGGGAATTCGACGAGGAATGCCTGTCCGTGCGACCGGCCGCAGTGGGACAGGAGTGTGTTTAGCGAAACAATCCCAACGAAATTTGGACTATTTTGCGAAAACATTTGGTTAATTAGCTTTACGCAGAGCATGATGTATGTTGGTATGTTGGTTGGAGCGCTCGTGTTTGGATTCTTGTCTGATAGGTTTGTTTATTATGTTGTATGTTTTATAAAGTTATTATGCTTTTTGTTTATTTTAGTCTTTGATTGTTGAGAAGCCATCCCGGTGTAGGGAAACAAGCGTGTGATTGTAAACGCGACAGTTGAGGGTCCAATTCCTATTCGGGAGGAATAAATATTTTTTTATTAAAATTTTAATTTTTTCTCGGATACCAATGCAAAAGTGCGAAGTCCACCACTCAACAATTCGGCAGAAAATGGGAAACAAAGTGTTTTACCGATAAATTCGTTCGCCTACTTGGTATATGCAGGGTACAGCGTAAAGCTGACTTTTTTCGGATTTTATATATAAAATACAACTTTATTCCAAAGTTATAAGCCTAGAAATGATCCATTTGTATCCAAATCTTCCGAATTCAAAATCCCAAAAAAAACACGTATAATTTATTCTTCCAGATATGGTCGACTTCCAATGTTTTCGACGAGCTGCTTAGTTATCTTCATATCCGGATGCTTGGTTACCGTCATGCCCAACATGACGGCGGTGACATGTATGCGCATGTTGGAGGGCATTGGCACTGGAGGCGCTGTTATAACATCCTACGTACTGTGTATAGAATACACAGGAACCAAATATAGAGAAATAGTTACAGCTTTATTCCATATACCTATTAATATAAGTCACATGACTTTGCCAGGAGTATCGTATATGTTACGGCATTGTGATCATCTGCAGTTAGCGGTGTCTCTTCCCATGCTGTTCTATGTGGCTGCACAATGGTTGGTCATGGAGTCTCCTAAGTGGTTGATGGATAGTGATCATATCGATAGATCTGTTGCAGTCATGGAGAAATATGCAAAATTGTAAGTACGATTAGAAGATTTTTTTTCAGCTTCACCTTGTATCCCTATATAACGGCGTGGAAAGAGGAAACCTAGTGTCAATATTATTCGTTTCGAATTTTTCACTGAATTTTCGAGCCAATGTGGGTTGTATGGTGCAGTTCAACCCTGAGTTTTTGCTTTGTTACCAGAGCGGCGAAATGAAAATATTAATAAATAGTGGAAATGGGAATCGAACCCATATCATTCCCGTTTACAATCACACGCCTGTTTGACTGCGCCGCGATGGCCTCAAGTTAGGAAGCTAAATAATAAATTTGAAAAGTTACATAATGAAATATAAATATTGGCAAAAATTGGAGAAATGAATTAGGTGTAAAATATGTCAAGACAATAGGAAATATAAAATATGTTAAGGTATGTTAAGGTATATAAGCCGTCGTTATGCAAGAGTCGTGTATAACGTATAATATGTTCCCTCTAGGAATGAACTTTTGCTTTTGTAATTCAGTTTATTTCTTGGCACTTATCTACTCTTACGGGAGTGAGCGTGAAACTTATAATATATTATATATATTATAATTCTTCATTTTACACAGCAAATTCACCATTTAAAACCTTAAACTCGCACTTTTAAACTTCAAATATAAATATATATTATAAAAGTTTTTATTTAAGGTTTAAAACGGTGAATTTGATACGTGAAAATATTTTGGAGTGCAATACCTATACATCTGTAAAAAAAAAAACAAAAAAAATAATAAATTTAACACATATATATTTCAGTAATGGAAATACAATCGAAAACATAAAAGAACAAATCGAAGAATATACCGCTCAACCGGCTAGAGCTAGCAGACGGATTAAATTTTGGCAAATGTTCAAGCACAAAAAAATCACACTCAACTTCATTTACATGTCAGTTATATATTATCTATGTGGAATGGGCTATTACGGTGTTTCGCAATTTATAGGAAAAATGAGCGGAGATATACATTTGAACGTCGCCATATCTGGTGCCTTGTTGTTACCTGGAACTATTACAACAATTTTTTTACTTAAAATTTTGAATAGAAGAACATTTTTGATGTCGACAATATTCTTATCGGGTCTATTTATGCTCATATCAATTTGTATTCCCTTACATTGGGTGAGAGTTGGTATAGCTTGTATTTGCAATTCTTTTTTCTCCATGTCTTTTGTTATAGTTTTTCTTTATAGCGTTGAACTATTTCCAACATCAATAAGGAATTCAGCTTTGGGAGCTTTATCTGTTTTATCAAGAATTGGGCAGATAACTGCTCCGCCCATTAATGCACTGCCAGAGAACGAGGCGGGTGGAATATTTGGTGTACTAGCACTATTTGGAACTATATTTTGTTACTTACTACCAGAAACAAAACACACTGAACTACCATCTACATTAGACGACACTAAAGTTCTTACACGAAAAAGGATTCCTGTTGAACCAGATAGTTAATTGTTAAATGAAATTATACATTAACATGTTATTTAAATTTTTAAATGGTTTTATTACGTTTTTTTAGACTGATTTTGATTTTAATGATCTTTAGATTCAATTTGATACTACCTAAATATCAAATTTTAATACGTTGTATCAACAAAATTTTTGTACCAACATAAAATAAGAAGAAAAATACTTCACCGCTAATATAAAACATCTTGTGCGACACTTAATAAATATTTAAATGACTAAACAAAACAATTTGCCTCATCTATTTTTGACCAAGAAATAAAATATCGTTAATAAACCAACATTTTTCCCTGAATCCCTCGACTTAGGAGAAATGCTATAAAATATGCTCTCTCGTGACAATGTTATTTTCAATAAGCTCTTGTAATGAAAAAAGTTTTTAATACCACAATACCGCCATGGTTCGGCAAAGTTGGAGTAATAAGTGGCGAGTAAGAAAATGCTTTGTTTGGAGTTTAACTTTTGTAATGCTCGCCCGAATTGGGTTATTACGATTGTAATACTAAATGATTGATTTTGTTTATAATTATTGGTTTTCTTTGTCTTACTAAGCTATAAGAGAATTTATATCGTTTGATGTCAAAATGTGGGTAACAGGAGTATCTTAAACTAGATGCCTAGGTTCCTTCTTTCACTCTGCTATATGCCTGCTATATATTAAAAAAAATAATTTTATGTTTTTTGCTGCACAGCGGGACAATCATAGCTACATAGCTTTAAAACACTCCGTGTTCAATTTCTGTGGAACTTTCAGGGCATTATGTGTTGAGTGTGGAAATTCAAAACCGCACTTCATTTACCAGATGGATCATAAAAATAAATTAAATATAATAATTCACCTGAGTTTGTATCGAACCCACAACCATTGCCATAATAGCCTTAATATAAAACAATGTAACGTAATACATAATTAAGCAATACTAAAGTTTCCATTTGGCATAAACCAAAAATGAGGGGTTTACCAAAATCCTTTAATATCCACAAATAATCTAGTGACGCTACAAAGGATTGCCATGCTAAAGTTCTTAAAATTAAGTCTTCTAAATCAATTTCCACGGCCATTATAAACAAAGCTGCAGACGATCCTCTATAATCCTACTCTGTGGGCGTTCCAAACCCTTAGGGTTAACAGTAAATTTACTATACTTGACCCAACTTGTGATAATAGATGGAGCTACAACCACACCCTGCTACTGATGCAAGTTAAGACATGGGTATTTGGAGATATTTCTCGCTTAAATTTTGTTGTAATTCTTCGGGGATTCCCGGAATGGGCCTTAATTTAAAAGTTTCAATGAGATTCATTTCGGTTGGCCAAGATGGATAGTATTTAGTTTAGGTGAGTAACAGTATTTATCTTTTTAAAAACAAATTGTTCGAAAGTAAGCTTTGTAAAGTTTTAATGTCCATTTATTTGTTTTGTTAAAGTTTTACAGTTACCTGTTTCATAATATTGTTTAATTTATCTTATTATTCTTTTGTGAATATTTCTATATTATTTTTTGCCAAAGTAACAATTCTTATTACTTATATAAGAAGTAATTCATAATTGTACAAGTATCATATTTATATGATACTTATACAATGATGAATTACTTCTTATGTATATCATAGTGTGGCCGGTCGTGGCGCAGCGGCACAATGTGTGACTGTAAAACCGACTGGTTGTGGGTTCGATCCCCACTCGAGGAGATGAAATATTTACTTAAATTAATATTTCCATTTCTTCGCTCTGGTGTCGAGAATTCGGCAGAAAGTGGGGAACAGAGTGTCTTAACACTAGGTTCCCTCTGCCTATCCTGCTGTGTGCGGGATACAGCGTGAAGCTGAAAAAAAGGACGTATTAATTAAATATTATTCTACATACGTATACATTTAAATTGTAGTAATTTCAATCTTTTCTATGATGTTTAGATAACAGTTAAAGGTAATTTATTTAACATATACATTACAATAATATAAGCTCAATATAATATATAATAATTGTAAAATAGAGTATAAGGCGACACTATAAAGAAAGTAAAGTATATTATATAATAAACATATTTTTAGCTTTACTCTTTATACCGTACATGGCAGTTAAAAGAGCGAGGAGTGGGAATCGAAACTACAACCGTTCAGCTTACAATCACACGTTTGGGCTCCTAAGCCACTGTAAACATAGTATTAAAGCAAAACAGGAAAATCTAGCGTCAGACAACTCCGTTTTTTACTTTTAGTTCAAATAAAAAACACCATTTTGCGGAACTCGACGCCGCACTTTATCAATCGGAGCAGACAAAAGAATATTTTTTTCAAGTGGAAATTTAATTCACAAGCATTGTGCTTACAAAATCAAATATAATATTAATAAATGGAAGAAAATCTTATTTTTGATGTATTTAATATTCTAGACGCTATACAGCGTTATGTATCTAACTTGTAATTATCTGAAGGGACGTATTTAAGCATGAGAAAACGTGAGTGGACTACATTTTAAACATTTTCCTTTTTAATTAGACGAAAATCCTATGGCAATGGAAGCTAATTAACTTTACAGTTTATAACTATACTTTTATCTACAATTGTATGAATATTATTTATGAGAGCACAAGCATGCGACTGTTGACGACGATTGTGGTTTCGATCCCCATTCGGGGGAATGAAATTTTATTTTTTGAATTTTCATCGTTCTAGTAACGAGACGAATCAATTCGGTGAGTTCCGCCACTCAACAATTCGGCGGAAAGTAAGGAACAGAATTGTGTGTCTCAATGGAAACGGAGTGTCTTAAAACTAGGTTCCTATGTTCCCGTTGCCTACCCGGCTATGTGATAAAGCTTAAAGCTACACGTTATTCTATTTTATTGTTAAGATTTATTCGCCAATCCACGCTTGCTTTGCTCGCCGCTATAAAACAACATTCTTTGAATTCTCATTTTGTTTAGCTTTACGTTATATCTCGCGTGTAGTAAGGTAGGCAGAGGTGATCTAATGTTATAGTCCTCTATACTTGCTGCCCAATTTTTTAAGTATTTTTTAAAGCGAGGAAATGAAAACAATTGCTTCTTACGAATGGGAATCAAACCCACCATCACTCCAATATTTAAATATTTTGCCATAATTATCGTTTCAATTTCTCCATATTGCACCAGAATAAGGCAGCGAGTGCAGCTGTACGCCACAAGACAGCAGGCGGTTGGATGACGTATTATTATTGTGAGGACGCTTTGAAGGCGCAAGTGCAGCTACTGCAATCTAGCACTAAATAATTGCTATGGCTCACTTTGCAATATTCTTTTTTTTTTGTTTCACGCTATATCCCGCACATAGCGAGATTGGTAGAGGAAACTTAGTGTTAAAATACACCGTTTCACGCAGGTAACCAAAATTTGGAAATATTTGACGTGATGTGGGGCGTTGGAACATAATGTTACGTTTTTCTTTTGTCAGGTTACCAGAATGACAAAATGAAAATGTTTCTTTCGCGCGTCGTATTTACAGTCATACTATGTGCCGCCGTATCAACAAAATTAAACGTACATATATATATTATACTTTAATATATTTTTTACTTTTTCCCTCCGTGTAAAACAAAATGGGCAGAATAAACTAAATGTTAAACAAAGGCGGATCCAGTTCTTCTTTGTCTTCTTCGTCTTCTTAAATCGGCTAAGCGCGAGTCGTGGTATGAACTTATTTGTGTAGCTATCGCGTAAAAATGGTTACTCTCCATACACCATGAAGCTATATTGAAAACTAATAATAGTTAATTTATTCGATTGTGAATTGAACTCACTACTCACGCCAAGACTTCCAATCAGTTCGTCTTTTAATTTTGATCCAAACCCAACACTTAGACTTAGCTACTATATAACATATAATTTATTCGAGCAACGTCTGGTATTTCAACTAGTTTCCCTCAAGAATTTACATGCATATTGGCATACATGTATGCCTACGTACAATTGCTTGTAACCGCAAGACAGCGGGTGGCCGCGGTGACGTATTATTATTGTGGGAAAGCCTCCACGAGCTATGTAGGTCATAGGAATAATTTTAGTTCCACCTTCGTTCCCGAAATAGTGTTGATCAAATCATATTTAACATGGTTAATTTGTGGATTTAAATTTAGTTTAAATCCAGTGAATTATGAGGTTCGAATGGTCTGTATGAATAATTTTCATAATGTATACCTCTATATATTATAATTCTCTACATAAAACGCATAGCCGAAACTAGGTATCGTAGAAAGCTGATATTTAGCATGTAGGTTCCTTGAGAAGTGTAAAGGAACGCTATACCTATACAAGATTAAATTTCTGATAATCCTATGGGAAGGTGGAAAAAAATATAGAACAGGATTTTATATTTTTTCGACTTACTACTTACAATAGAAAGTACCTTACATAAAAACACTCCATTCTCCGTTTTCCTTTGAGAAAGCCTTACGAGAAGAAGCTCTTCTAATGACCTTTGGCAAATCACTCCAAAGCCTAACTCCTGCAACGTGAAAGTCACTTATGAATGCTGAACTGTGACTTGGTGAAGAGAGCATGAGATTTGGATGTGTATACATCCACAGCATACACAGCATCATGACAGCGTTCATTCATACGTTTTAAAATTAAGTATTTAAATTATTTCCATTTCAATGAGTACACAGCTTTACATTTTACTTTAATTTACCACTAAATATTTGTTTGCGGTTTGTTCATTTATAAATTGCTACTAGCGGCTCATATAAAGTTTATAAGATATTGATAATTAGAGAACCGTGGTATAGTTAACAAAAAAAATGCAACAACAAAAATATTACAATCGTAGTGATTGGGTGTTAAGTATCTAAATAGAAATAAGAGAGATTTACCACTCTGTTACCTACCATCAGCTTTGAGATGTTTTAAACTGAAGAAGTATAGGTGGTTGTCTGACAATACAAGGCGCGACATTTAGTTTCGACACTTAACAAATGTCTCAAAAAATAGGCGGTACGGGTGGTACGGAGTGATTTAACACTTTACAATATTAATATATTAACAGCATTCTCTCTTGTCAAATAATAATTTCTAGCAATAATGTTTGTAATAAATGTTTGTAATGTTGGTAATAAATAGTAATAAATTTTAATATAATTCCAAATGTTTTTCTTCTGATAAGAATATTTTCTTCGACGTTGATATAAATTAGCATAAATTTATATAGGTAACAGCAAATATATATATAGAACACAAATACCTACTCTCTAATATACGTTGATATTCTTAGGTGTCAACTTCCAAATAAAAATACATAAAACAGTTTATAAAACTAAAAGTAAAAGACAAATGTGTATTATATATGTTTATTTATAAATAACTTAACTTATGTAGATACTGTGTATGAGCAATGACATTATAATTTTATATTTCTAAAATCACATACTAAAGATAAACTAAAAGTGCAATTTAACTAGATATTTTTCTATTAATTTGAATTGTACTCTCTTTCTTTTTTTTCTTTCAGTTAACTTTATCTTCACGCATGATCCCGCATATAGCAGGATAGGTTTAGGATAGTGTTAAGACACTCCGTTCTTCACGTTCCGTCGTAATTCAAGACACTTTTTGAGTAGTGGAACTCGCACCACCACATTTTACCCTACCGGAACGGGAAAAAAACAATATTTAAATCCCATTGATTTTATGGTCGAACCCACAACTATCGTGACTCTATTTTATTGCGCCATTATATAAACATAATATTAAATAAGCAATCAACCCAATCTTCCTGAGATATTATAATCTTATATTTGCAATCCACCCAACATGAAATGCCACCAGAATTCGGCAGAAAGTGGGGAACGGAGTGTCTTAACACTAGGTTCCCTCTGCCTACCCTGCTGTGTGCGGTAGGTGGTGGTGAAGCTAATTTATTTTTTTTAATTTTAATTTATATTTGCAATCAAAATGTTATATGTAAATGCCTGATTAATTTTTTTAGACGACATGCGGCGTTTAGTTTCATATTCCACACGAAATAGCTCATAAGTACCTACGATGGAAAAAAGAAAACGACCTATTTCGTTTTCGTTCCACTAATTTATGTCTGTTTCACAAAAAACGAGATTTACATCAAGATACACAAAAAATCTCAGAAGTGTACTTGAATTATGAAAATTTATAAATAAAAACTTCTAACTATTTTTAAGTAAAGCAACGACAAAATACAGCTTATTATTATTATAAATTAACACAAGTATCCCAGATATTCAAAGTTTAGAGATTAAAATTATAAGGACTCGCTGACAAGTACTACCACAATATTGTGGCGCCATCACATTCGTTGCGTATCTGGTCCTTACTAAACATATATTTTTGTTATATTAAAAAAATCACAATAATTCAATTAATTTAATTTCATAAATATAAAATATAGTCATGCATAAAAAAATATTTATACAACAACTTGCCCATACGCAAAGAAAATTTTATATTATAAGGGATTTAAATCTCTCATTCCCATATTGATTACCGTGTTTACTGGACTTTAACCTAAAAATCGCGTTCATTTAAACTAATTAGCATCAATTTAGGTGTTTGTTAGTTACAAAATATATATCTCAAAACAATATAAGCAAAAAAAATACAGTAAGAATTTCCACAATCGCGCTGACAAAGTCGTTCGTATGAAAGCACCGTAAGCTCGTTACACCAGTGCTCGTAAATTTAAAATTAATAAACTATTCTGTGCAATTCTAGCTTTTCCACTGAAAGGTTGAAAGAGGCTTAATGAAATTTAGTTCCCCATTGGCATAGTGTCTGATTGTAAACGCGATGGTCGTAGGTTAGAAGTCTAGTCGGGGGAGCATTTATGACTTTATAAAGTGCGGCGTTGAATTTCACAACTCACCAAAGAAATGGAAACAGGAGAAAGAAATATCTTGCTATTATGTTCTACCAGCCTCTCCTACTATTCGAAATAGCGTGAAGCTTGGAGACGCAAGCATTTATTGTATTTACTATTTAGAACAACTTCTTTGATATTGATAAAAAAAGAAAGAGAGATTGGTTTTTATTTAAATTAATTTTTACTTTAACAAAATCATTTGTTTCTAGTGCATTATAAATAACTATGCTACATATATTTAATACTATTTTAACACTATTCGCTAAATTTCATTTTTGATTCGTACTGTCGTGTATTCGAAATGGTCATTCATTAATTGATTAAAGTTCTCAAGATGAAGGTTCTTACAATATTACTAAGAACGAAAAAAATGCGTATAATATCTATTAATAGCTTTGGCGATTTTAACACAGTTTAAATGAAATTAATATTGAGACAAATTGAAAATAATGTCTTTATTATTGTATTAATTGAAATTAATTCGATTAATACTTAAAATTTGCATTATATAATAATAAATACTATATAATAAAAATTCAAAAAAAGACTTTGGACTTAGGTTTTCTTTATCACTTTTTTAGTTATATTTTTTAAATTAATAAAAATACTATCTGAAACGAATATATCGCGCACAGATGTTATAAACGAATTTAAAAAAAGGTTAATATTATTTTAAACATTATAATTTAGTACGAGTAGTGTATTTTTAATTTTCTTTTATTTCACTCACCCAAAGACTTCTACTTTTATGGAGTTTTGAAATTTTTTTATTTCTGATTACAATGCAACAATAGAACTAGAAAATAATCAGGAACTTCATGTAGGTACATACTTCATATATTACATTATAGGCTCGAGGCTTATTTCCCCAGAAAAAAAAGAAAAAAATAGATGAAAGAGTAAAAATAAAAGAAACGATATTACTTTCAATTCAATGAAAATGATTTCTAAGCTAAAAAAAATTTTAAAAATGTAAAATGAAGAGTTCAGCGTATACTGCGATTTTGCCCTTTGATTACTTAATTATTAATTAACCTTTGAAAAATTTTAAAAAAATCCAATCACTACTAGATTTTATTGCCTTAGAATCCAGACCGTCTCACTTTTATAACATACTAAATTCACCACATTTTTAATTATTACTCCCTTTATATTGGTCATATCGTAATACGATGTAGCCTATATAGCCTTCTTCTATAAATAGAACATCCAATACAAAAAGATTTTTTTTGTATTAGTACCATTTTTATAATATTAGTATAGGTATATATGTTTTTACTTTGAATTAATATTAACATTCAAACGAATCCATCGTCGCGCAGTGGGAAGGTCTCACTTTAAGCGCGATGGATGCGAGTTCTATCCCCATTCGGGAGAATGAAATGATGAAGATCCTTATGTCCACGCTTTGTTAAAACAAAAAGTGATGTAGAGATTACCATGTCTCTATTTCGGTTCAAAATAGGAGAGCGTAGTGTCTTAATACTCTCCTGCTTACATAAAATAAAGAAGTGAGAAATATAAATGACAGTCCTCACATAACGTGTACGAATCTGTTTCATTTTATTTTAGTATTCTACATTACAGTAAATGGTCAGTACAATTCGTTTATTCTAAAAACTTCGATGGTCACATAGTGATGAGGCCGCACTCGCGCACCACTTGCTCTGTTGATACGGGATTTAGGAACACTGAAAATAAAATAATAATATTAAAAATTTATTATTAGCAGTTATTTTATTATATTTCTAAATATTACAATTTAATGGAAGGCTTTTTCATTATTTATTTAGCTACCTGCTTTACTCCGCACATTACAGTAAGCAGACGGAACCTAGTGTTCAGATATTCCTTTCCCCACTTTTTACCCAATTTATGCGACTGCGTGTTGAATCGTGAAACTGAATGCAATATACGCGTACATGCAGAAATATATTTTTTCAGGAAATATGGGGCCGTAGAATGCGTATATGGTTTGAATTTCAACTCGACATCTCTATGTGTTCCTGAGTTAAAGGCTCTTGACAAACGGACAGACAGAAGGACTGACAACAAAATAATCTCCTTCTGTTCCTTTTTTCCTTAAAAAGTACGGAACTTTTAAAATGACGGGATTATTAAAAAACATAGGGTTCCGTTCGATTTTATCTATATAAATTGAATCGATATAAGAATATAAAATTCTCAATTTTACTAAAAACTTAAGTTTTTAACTAAAATTTATTTTAAACTTTTTGAAATTCACGTTATTACATTCACACAATATACTTACTTGTGTTACCTGTAAATAAGTCCTGATCGGGCAAGATGCTGGCGGCGGCGATGGCAGCCTCGTCTAAAACAATTACCTGGAATACCAAATTATGAATATATTATTATTTTTAAAGTTTCTAATGTACAAATGTATTTTATGTTAGTGGAAAACAGTTATAAGAGTAAAATCGATGCCATGAAGTATTAAAAAATAGATTATTTCTTCTTGCATAGCAGGTTAGGCAATGGTAGTCTAGTGTTAAGACACTATATTCCTCATTCTCCGCCCAATTTTGAAGTCATTGCGTGTTGAGTGTAACTTCTAAAAAAGTGAGTAAATCTAAATATTTAATTTATAGCATTCTATCTTGCCAAATGATAATTCTACGCAATAATCTTTGAATAGCTGAAAATTGTAAAAAATTTACTACGGCGATGCTAACAACATAAAGAAGATATAATAAGCATATAAACATTTCGAATTAGCTTGATGAGAACGCCTGACTTAGTGATCAAGCGACCGGACGATGCGTAGCAGTAAACAGCAGGTTTGAATCCCATTACGTTTAATTTTTTAAACATTTTTCTAAATATTAACCTAATAAAAACTTCAAAAAGAAATGTAAAACTTTACAGCAAAAAAGTGAGACTAAAGCAATAATAAAAATCACTAAAAATAACACGATACGCCAGAATAATAAAACTGTAGTTGCAAGCTTGTCAAAATGTCAGTTAAAGAAAATCCATAGATCGCGATAAGACATGTCTAGTTCTAGTAATGAATTTAACTACAAAATCATTATTCTCGAGGCCGTCGTGGCACAATGAAACAGCAAATGACTATAAACGCGGTGGTTATAGGTTCAATGCCCTCTTAGAGGAATTATGTAAATTATTTAATTTTCCCCGATCTAGTAGATGAAGCGCGATGTTAAGTTCCGCCACTCAATACGCAATGGCTCGAAAGTTAGAGAAAGGAGTGTCTTAAGCTATGTTCCCTCTACATGTCCTGCTGTACAGAAAAAAAAGTGAACCTGTAAAAAACTATTGATCTTTTTAAACATTTTTAAAGTATAATTCCACACTTAGGAAAGAAAAATACTTATTTAGAAAACGTATAAAAATTTGAACGTAGCGGGACTCGAACCCGCGCCAGGTCGGTTGGTTTCCAGGAGGCGCTGGTTCGAGTCCCGCTACGTTCAAATTTTTATACGTTTTCTAAATAAGTACCATTAATCCTCTTTATTTCACGGGGAAACAGAGAGAAAATCTATTTATTATATTTATTAAAGTTTCCAAAACAACTGTAGACAAAGTTCTTAATTGACCCGATTCGGTTAACGAAACTGGGCCGCAGTACGTACAGTTAGTTAGTTAGTAGCTTTCTTAGAATAATACTTGTTAGTGTTTGTTTAGGTATCTTGTTTTACATTTCCGCTTGTAATTCTATGGGACACAAAGTAGTTGAATGCAAAGTGAGTAAAATAATAAGTCGCTCGTAGATATTTGCGGAGATTATGAAAGATTCTCTCTTCTTCTCGCATGATAGAGTAGAGAGATGGAATATAGTATTAAAACACTTCTGTTCCTGTTCATCACCCCATTTTCGAGATATTGAGTACTGAGTGGCGGACCTAAATGCGGATAATAGGGAGTATCTTGACACTATATTCTCTATTTCTCTCCACTATCGTTGACACTATTGTCTACTCTACTACGTATTTACAAGATACAGCGAAAGCTTGAACAAAAAACATTGCTTTCAATATTAATATTGAGGCCAGTCGTGGCGCAGCGGCACAAAGTGTGACTGTAAAACCGACTGGTTGTGGGTTCGATCCCCACTCGAGGAGATGAAATATTTATTTAAATTTATATTTCCATTTCTTTGCTCTGGTGTCGAGGCTAAGCGCGGCATTGAGTTCTGCGACTCAAAATGCAATGCCTCCAAAATTCAGCAGAAAGTGCGGAACGGAGTGTCTTAACACTAGGTTCACTCTGCCTACTCTGCTGTGTGCGGGATACAGCGTGAAGCTGATTTATTTATTTTATTTTTATTAATATTGATATCTTTTATAAAAAAAATCTACATTGACACATCCAATAAAATATACAAACAAAGTCCATGCAAAACAGCTTATCTACCCTTTTTCTATACGGGACAGACCTCGCTAATATCCTAAAGGATTCTAAATCAACTTTCCCGTTTCATTATTTATCCAACACAGTGCAACTCGCGGAACCTTTTTATTTATTTGCGATATGGCCCCCCTGAAAGAGGGTTGCCGTACAATTCTCTTGAGGAAATTCGCACGTAATATTCATTATTTTAAATTGAAATGTTATATTATTCATGTACTATAATATTCAGGCCGCTTATTGAGGCCGTCGTCGTGGCGCAGCGTCACAGCATATGGCTGTAAACGCAACGGCAGGTTCTATTCCCACTCAGGTGAATGGATTATTTTTATTTTCTCACTCTGGTACCAGACTAAGCTAAACTTTCATCCTACGGGCTTCTTGAGAATTTATGCAATTGGATCACCAGGTTTCTCAGTAGGCGCAGCATCAAGGTCGCTATCTAGTTTTTGCTCAAAATTATGCCTATGAACGCTGGCGGGACCAAGCGGGGCTTTGTGCTGTCCCTTTCGCTGTTTCTTCTGCATATCAATGAAATATTAGAGCATTCTTATATACATTGCTATGCAGATAATAGCACGGTGGACGCTATATACTCCGGCCGCGCAAATCTCTCGTGGATATGTTGGCCAGTACCGAAATAAACTTTTGTCTTCTGTTGAAGCGATGCCGCTCTTAGGAGTGTTTCTTCATGAGGAAAAAGGAAATCAGTTTAATTTCTTCAAAGCGAAGCCTCAGAGAAACTGAAGATCATCGGTAGAATGATATAGTACCGCTTGACCGAAAAAAAAGAAAATATATGTAACACAGATTTGCGGCAATCAACACGCAATGTCTCGATACATACATATAACACACAGTTGGTTAAGTGGCAATGACATCATTTAAAGATCGCGTTTGGTATATACTAACTGAATTACCAAAGTGACAAGCCAAGAGCAATTATTCTTGCATTTACTTATATATTAACTTAATAAAGTAAGAGAGAATAGTAAGAGAGGCTGGAGGAGATTTTTTTGGACTTTCAATAACACAATATCGAGGTCAAGTAAAAATATTCAAAACCATTCTGAAGGACCTGTATGAAGACGCTATCAACCAACTATTGATAGGGCTTCTCCATGCTGGGCTCCTTAAAAATTGTAACGTAGCAATATTCACATAAGAAATATTATAAGTAATTCCGTTAAAAAATCATAGAAAAATTGTACTAGAAAAATGAATTACAAGAGGCAAGTGCACTCTGAGGCTAATGAAAAATATGGAAGCGATTTTCATTAAATTTATATGAGACCACACTGTGAGAGCAACTCTTTCTCGGTAATATAATGGTAGTGCACGCGTATCACGTACCAACGGGCTCATTTTGATAAAGTTTTATTATATATATTATATTAAAACTTAAAATTTTATAAAATGTTTTAACCATAACAGGAGTCGAATAGCGCAGGTTAATAGTACTTGGCTGATATTATGTGACGATTTTTTTATAATAAAAAATAACAGTTCTACGCAAGGAAAAATGTGAAAGTAGACAGAGAAAGAACCCACTGTCAACGTCATGCCCTGTCTTGTCGTTTGGAACGGATCGATGGACGGTCAGACGGACGGTCGTGAGTTCGATTACTTCATAGGGGAATGAAATATTTATTATTTTTATTTCCACGCTCTGATAAAGAGGCAAAACGTGTCATTGACTTTCGCCACTGAACACGCAATGACTCGACAATTTAGCTATAAGAAGGGAACAGATGTATGTTAATGGGAATGGAGTGTCTTAACCTTAGGTTCCTAGATCCCATCTATCCCTCTTGATATATGCGTTGTATAGCGTGATGCTAAAAAAATTAAATTATTAAATAATATAAATGACTCAATTTGGTAAGACTAATCGTGTTATGCTTTGCAGTAGAGTGACATATATATTGTATTCTCAAAAAGTGCATTAAATCAGCTTCACGCTGTATCCCGCACACAGCAGGATAGCCAGAGGGAACCTAGTGTTAAGACACCCCGTTACCCACTTTCTGCTGAATTCTGGAGGCATTGTGTGATGAATGGCAGAACTCAACGCCACGCTTAAAAAATGCATTAGATTATAGATTATAAGGTTAAGGAAACAGAGATATACCATTATTTGTGACAGGTATAAGATTACAAAACTAATGCATTGAGTGAAACAAATGTCTCTATTCTATTTTTTGTAAGGAGGACGAACGATTTATTTTTATATATAAGCATTTCCTCACAAACTTTTCGTTACCATTCGGACACTTCATAATTGCTTAAGATTTTTTAAAGTGTATTATTCCACACTAAGGAAAGAAAAATATTAATTAAGAAAACGTATAAAAATTTGAACGTAGCGGGATTTGAACCCATGCCTCATAGGAAACCGTCCACGCGCTCTGACCAACTAAGCCATACGTTGTCTGAAAACATTTTCTTATATATTTTCGAGGCCGGTCGTGGCGCAGGGGCACAAAGTGTGACTGTAAAACTGACTGCTTGTGGGTTCGATCTCCACTCGAAGAGATAAAATATTTACTTAAATTTCTTCGCTCTGGTGACGAGGCAAAACGCGGCGTTGAATTCTGCCACTCAACATGCAATGCCTCCAGAATTGGGCAGAAAGTGGGGAACGTAGTGTCTTTACACTATGTTTCCTCTGCCTATCTTGCTGCTGAAGCTGATTTATTTATTTATTTTCTTAATAAGCACACTTCATAATTATTTTGCAAAACTTATTTTACTTATGACTTATTCTTTATAAATCCCATACTCTACCTTTGGACATTCAAGAATTTGGCTCTCCTCCACTTCTTCAGTCTTTTCTTCTACAAACTGATTTCTCAAGGGCAGCAAGTCTATCGCGTTAGCTGCGAGCGACCACAGATGACCCGCACCTTGGGAGGCTCTCGCTCCTTTACGGAAATGAGGATTGATGGATAGATTGTGCCTGACAGAGTTCTTCCAGCGGTCATCGTTCGTTTTGTAGAAGGGGAAGCGATCGCTGGAAATTAGATTGAATATTGCTATTACTTGTTTTTATTATTTATAGAATTTGGTAAAACGGATAATTCAGTATCCAAATTTCCGATAGTGAAAATAAAAAAAATTGGGTGACATATCAGGACACTAACGATATATCTGACTGTAAACGCGACGGTGGATTCGATTCCCACGTGTAGGCGTAAATTATTTTCAATTTCTCGCTCTCACAACAAGACAGGAAGTCTTAAATATTCACGTTGTTGTATCTTGTTGTATGTGGAATAGAACGTCAAGCTAAAAAAAATACATAATCTAAAAAGCCTTATTTGATCTAAGTACAGTAAATATATGTTTAATTATATTAACATATTTAGATGCGACGCTGACTAGGAAAAATGAGGTTTTACATTTAATAATTTAAAAACAAAATTTCTGGCCAACCACTAGTGAAAAACAAAATCTATAAATTAAAAAAAACATGAACATTTCACGAGTCAATGTGTCAAGACAGTTTGTACCAGGCACGACCCACGTGAGGCAGGTCGATCGCGATCACCCCAAACGGAATGCATTAGCCATATCCGGTGTAGCGGAACGCACCTGTCTTCACCTGTATTGTTTTAAATTCGTTGCGCTTGAATAGTTTCGATATCAAAATTTTATATTATAAATTTAAAATTACAAATTTAATTTATTATACGTATATATGAAAACGGAAAATAAAGTTTATTGAAACAGTAATTATGTTTTTTTTTTAGCTTCATTCTGTATAGTAGCCAGAGAAAAAACAGAGCGCCAATTGCCACGGTCTTACGGTACGCCTCGTCCACTGTCATCAATCTCATTATACACTCCCTCCGGGGTTCCTCAAGCTTTTTACGTGACCTTCCTCCAATATATCTATACCATACTGTGTTTTTGAAGGCGAACCAAAGTCTCTCCTATCCCTCTTACTACTAATATTTTCTTCATAAACCTTTTTTTTTATTTTTTCTTTGTAATTTTTTAAAACACAAACAAAAGTCAGTAGATCATATTTGTTACAGTCATAATTTTAAACGTCTGATATACATACATACATAACATAACCGCCGCTCTGAACTGATATGTATACTCGGCGGGTATGGGCTAGTTTTTTTAGTTGAATGAATATTTATATTTCGTTTATCTGTCAGGAAGTTACGTTGCGTTACGTTTTCTAAATATTTTTTTTTCTTTCAAAAATGTGAAATAACACTTTAAAATTGTTGTTGTGTGTTTATTTATAATTAAATATTTTTTTCTTTAGTTATCGAAGCTACAAGATTTGATTATGACAAATCATATATAAAAACAAATATTAATATATAAAGGAATTCCTTTTACCTAATGAATAAATGACAGAAATTAGTTTCAATAAAATAATTTTATAATAGCTTTGGAAAACTAAACAGAAGAAAACTATGTACAGCGGAAGGTATTTGAACCTACTGCCTCTTGGACGCAGACACCATGTTTTCTAAGCAAAATAAAAAAAAAATATAAAGCTAAATATGTTCATACTTGATAACATAAAATATAAACACAATATTTCACACCTCATAAATTACACATAGAACACTACGTACGTATACGAAAATTAAACACAAAATCAAATGAACATCAAAATCCGAAAATCCCCTATAAAATATGTGTATTAAAATAACATTACATCAGTCACCAGTGTGTGTACACACATTGTACATATATTGATACACAATAATAAAGTAATAAACATTATATGGAATCAGATTAACCGAAACAATGGGCAATGTGCGGCCGTTATTTACAGTTGATTACTGATAACTAGGCAATACAGGCTACAGTGTTTCGCTTATGAGAGCTATAATAAAATATTGATTATTAGTGGTCGTCCGCAGTTTCGTTTGCGTCTACTATGAACCCCGTAAAGTCCTGCTTTTTTTTCGATAATCTTCTCTTATTCTTCCTTTATACTTCCCAAGGAACCTACTGGCTAAATCAAAAAGTTTTACATCATATAGCTGTTGTTGTGCTTTGTCTGTCAGTCATTCATTACTAAAGTTTTACATATCGCTCAGTTAGTGCAATAACGACATAATTACATTAAAAAAAATTAAATATGCAAATGCGTCATTGTTGCACCAAATGAGCCATATATAAAAACTGCTTATATTGTATAGCTAAATACATTTTTGTACCATACACATCTTCCGCATATTTTATATAAGAACAAAAAACCTAGTGACCGATCACTGTTCTTTTCTCTCTACCGCTCTCAATATCTATAACCTGTTTCCAGATAGCCGAAAAATAATCTTTTTTTTTCATTTCCTCGAGTGGGATACGAACCCACAACCGGTCACGGTCAAAATCTTACAGTCACATGCTCTGCGCCACAACTGACCTCAATAATCAATTTTAATACATGTAAATATAATAATCATAATAGTCAGCTTCAAGCTGTACGCCGCACACAGCAGGGTAGGCAGAGGGAACCTAGTGTTAAAACACTCCGTTCCCCACTTTCTACCGAATTCTGGAGGCATTGCGTGTTGAGTGACAAAACTCAACGCCGCGCTTTGCCTCGACACCAGAGCGAAGAAATGGAAATAAATTTTAAGTAAATATTTCATCTCCTCGAGTGGGGATCGAACCCACATCCAGTCGGTTTTACAGTCACACTTTGTGCCTCTGCGCCACAACTGGCCTACATGTAAATATAGCTATCTTATTTGCTTTACGCTCTGATAAGCGCAATCCCAGCGATAGTGTTGATACCGTTCTGATGATTTTGTAATTGGCGTGTGGTGAGATAATTGAATGAGGGACTCACCGTTTTATCACTCATCGATATCCTACGTAATACAGGTTAAGTTATGTGTTTAATAAATTTATGGGTAAAGAAATAAATAATTGAAATTAGAGATCTAGGAAAGAAGCCACGGAGTGTCTTAGCATTAGGTTTTCTATGCTTACTTTACTGTATATTTGCTGAAGAAGAGCATGAAGGTATTTAAGTATTGAAAGTTAAAATACAGATTTCAATCCCTTTACATTTAATGTATATAAACACATAAAAATTTGAACCCGCTTGTAAACCTTCAAAGTTATTTTTTTTTTTAATTTCAAATACATATTTTTCTTTCAAAAGTGTGTAATACACCTTATAATTGTTTATTTATAATTAAATATTTTATTCTTTAGTTATCGAAGCTACGATAGTTGATTATGACAAAGCATATATAAAACCTAGTATTAACTAATGAATAAGATAAAAATTACCGGAAATTAGTTAACAATAAAATAATTTTATATTAGCACTTGGAAAACAAAACAGAAGAAAATTTAGTACAGCGGAATTTGAACCTACTGCCTCTTGGAAACCTTTCAAGAGGCGCTCTAAACTATACGTTCTTATCAAAATAATAGAAGTAACCATTACAAAGAAAAAAAATAACTCAAAAAATATATACAACGCAAAAAGACTCACAACATATCGCACATTGAAAACAAAAATGGCATTATACCAAAAACCCAATTTTTCAATACAGCAGTTTTAAGTTTTTTATATAATTCTTATGCCCATATCTTGACAATTAATTGAGAACAAGCTATATTTT
>DWQW01001777.1:0-30799 GCA_018249695.1 Heliconius erato demophoon
ATAAGATTAAATAGTAGTTTAATATTTCACAATAATATGTAAACAGGTTACGTATATTCGTTTTTCATTTTTATTATGCGTGTTAACGTTATGAAATAAAAAAAATATATTTGTAACAACAAAAACCTCGACTGCATAAAACTAAAAAGAAAGTAAACAAACCCAATAGTATATTAGGATTAATTGTCGGGACGTCTTTACATTATGCATGGTTCCTGGTAAAGATTTTATTGATTGAAGAATTACTTATAGGTCCCGACTGTTAATCATAATAAGCTTATTTACTTTCTTTTCTATTGGGCTTATTTACTTTCTTTTTAGTTTTATGCAGTCAGGGTTTTTGTTTTTATAAATATTTTTTTATTTTTAATTTTTTTGTTAGGATTCTTTATGGTAATGATAATCATGATATACCTTTTTGAAATCCTCGTATTGAGTTCTTGAATTTGGTACCCATACTGTGGTATTCAAAATATAAAATAAATAAATCAGCTTCACGCTGTTTCCCGCTCACAGCAGGATAGGCAGAGGAAACCCAGTGTTTTAATACACAATATTGTGGTATTCGAAACGATTTTTTTTTTACTAAGTCGAATGGCCTTCTACAGCCGGCATGATTGTTGTTTTTAACGTCACCTATCTAAGAACACTTGGGCTGCTAATACGAATCTAACGACACCTCAAATATGTAAATTTGTTCATCGGTTCTGTAGATATGAGGTAATAAATAATATTACATACATACAAGATACGCCCGAAAAACATAACCCTTCCTTAGCAGTCGGGAAAAATATCTATTTATCTATTTTGTTGGATTTTTTTCCCTAGGCGTAACATTATTTGCAAGTAGCGTGAACTTAGTGTTATATATTCCGTTTCCGAATTCGTGAACAATTTTAAAGATATTGTAGAAGTCAACGCCGCGTTCCGTCTAATTACTAGACTGAAAAACTGAAAAGCATAAAATAATAAACCTTTAAAAATTATAAATCTTTATAACTAAATTATTAAAGTAATGTAATATATGCATGTGTTTACCTCTATTTTAAATTGAAAAAAAGTATAAAGATAAAAAAATACATGACAAATTGGTAGATAACCTCGTCCACTTTTTTCAACAGTTTGTAAGTAAATATTTTTTCAATCAGCCTCACGCTATATCCCGCACATTGCAGGGTAGGCAGAGGGAACCTAGTGTTAAGACACTCCGTTCCCCACTTTCTGCCGAATTCTGGAGGCCTTGCGTGTTGAGTGGCAGAACTCAACACCGCGCTTGTCCTCGACACCAAAGCGAAGACATGGAAATATAAATTTAAATAAATATTTCATCTCCTCGAGTGGGGATCGAACCCACATCCAGTCGGTTTTACAGTCACACCTTGTGCCCCTGCGTCACGCATGGCCTCAAGGCCAAATATTCGATTTACGCTATATCTAAAATTTAGGCCATAATCATAAAAGTGAATATTTAAAATAACAAAATGACGCTGCCATCACTTCTGTCTATTTTTCCATACAAATACAATTTTATGTACACAATAGTTCGAATATCGACCACAAGTGGTACTGGTGATAGTTTTGTTAGCATATTCGCTATATCCATTTACTATAGAAAGAAAATAAACAGAGAGTACAAGTTAACTAATAAATATTTATTTTCTGTACACTCACAGTTTGTTAGTAATTATTATTCTAATATAATCATACTACAAGACTGACTGTAAATGCGATGTTTGTGGGTTCAATTTTCAATCGGGGATATTACTTACGTTTTTGATCTATTAAATTGATAAAGCGCAGTGTTGAGTTCCACCACTCAACACGCAATGTCTCGAAAATTGGGCGTTGTGTGGGATACCGAGTATATGCACTGCACGAGGTTTACTCAGCCTATAAGTAGTGGTGGAATTCAACCCCACTACACTACTTACTACTACTACCATTACTTTAGCTACCAGATTCAGGCACCAATATAAAGATCCCATTCCCACTAATGGAGAAACGGCTTAATTTGCTTTGACATTTTAATATATTAAAACCTTAACAATTGTAATCAATTTCTGTGAATGAAATCTCAAATGAAACGCTATTATATATTACTACTAGCTTTTCCCTTCGACTTCACCTGCGTAGTCATAACAAAATCAGCAAGTACAATAAGTTCGTCGAAACCATTAACATGATGTAATTTAGCCTATAATTTACCTCCATAAATACATTGTAACTTAACTTCACGCTTTATCCGTCGCGGGGCAGTCAAAGAGAACGGAGCTCCAAATGCTACGATATCTACATATCTCTTTCGCGTCGTCTACTGTCGTTAATCTATTTATACATGCCTCATGCTTGTTACGTAAGTATCTTTAATATTGTGTTGTCGAAGGTCAACCGAGGTCCCCCTCCCCCTATCTCTTTCACCACTCACTTTTCCATCATAAATCTTTTCTTCCATTCTTTCATCACTCAATCGTTTGACGTGCCCAAACCAGCTAAGCACGTTCGTCGTCATTCTCACCGTGACATACTCGCTAGTAGGTACCTGTCATTCTGTGTATCTCTTTATTGCGGATTCGATCAGCTGCATGTGATGTGTGCAGCTGCACGGCATTCATCTCTCTTTCATTCTTCTTCTGTAATAACCACGTTTCGCTGCCGTATAACAGCACCGGTACCAACACTGCATTGTTCTTATGTTGACGGTTTTCCATCTCATCAATACAGCAAAGGCTCAGCTAACCCTGTTACCAGCAGCAATACGGATGTAGAAAGCACATGCATCTCGTATCTGCCATCTCTACTGAACATACGTCCCAAATATACATTCACTCATTTGTTCTAACATCTTACCATTTACACTGATCTTGCATCCTTTCCTCATCTCTTTTATAAACCAGAACCTTTGTTTTATTCACATTCAAGCTTAGACCATTATTTTCACACCCAACTTTCAGAGTAGACTAATGCCTGCAACTCACATTCTGATAATGAACATGCAGTTCATTCAAAGGTACATTTGCGTACAACACCTTCAAGTCACCTACTTTTACTTCCATATCACTTTGTTTCACTCTTTGGAGACAACCAAACTGATATGGCGCATCCTTGTTTAACTTGGATGTCAAACCAAGACAACGTGCCAGCTCCTACTGGCACACAGGCTGACTGATCTCTGTAAAGATGATCATCGTTCTTAGGTGGGAGTCCCCAACGCCATATTCGTTTCAATTTTCAAAAAATATTTTCAATTCGAACAAATACTGTCTGGGATTATCACATTCAACCTTATAAGCTTTTTAATTTTAGAATATTACAATTAAGTTTAGAAATTGAGACTGTCTCGTGGCGCAGGGCTATAATTGTGAACGCGGTTATGGGTTCAATTCTCAACACGCAATGCCTCAAGAAATAAGGCAGAGAGTAGAGAATGGCTTGATAGGTGTGTTGTAACAGTAGATTCTCATATTCCCTCTGCCTATCCTGCTATGTGCGGGATACAGCGTGAATTCAAAAACAAGTATAGATTAACTATTCATATATAAATATACTCGTATATAAATCAAACGTTATACAAAGTACCGAGGTCGAATAACTGTAACAAATTAAGTGATTCATCAGCGAGTGAAGCTTGCGTGCGATACCGATGTTACCCTTCACTAAGTGGGAGGAATAAATAAGCTTACATTAGCTATCGGGGTTCCCTTGTAATGTTTTCGTAAAAAGATTCCGTATCATTTGTTTTAATTAACTTGTTCAATATGTATAATGTATTGAAATGAAACGTCGTTGTGTGTTTATTTAAGAGCGTTGTTACGGAGGATTAAATTAAATAAAAAGGCGTCGCGGCTCAGAGCCAAGGATGTGACTGTAATGCGTCGGTTTTGCGTTCCATCCTCACTCCTTCGAGTGATGAGATTTATATTTTCATTTCTTCAATTTGGCATCCAAGGTAAAGCCCGGAGTTCAGTTCCGCCACTCAACACGCAATGCCTTGAAAAATTCAGCGGATAGTGGGGAACGGAGTGTCTTGACACAAGGTTCCTTCTGCCTACCCTGCCGTGTAGCTCTAACTACAAATATGACGAAAACTTACTTACTTACTGATTTAAGTATACTTTATAAAAAGCGGAGTCGGACTTCGGTCCAAATGAGTTAAAGTTAACTTTATCACTTTGTAGTTACTTATCTAAGAGTTTCGTTTTCGTACTGGAGACCGTGTTAGTGTAAAATTAAACAAAAATATTTTTTTAGAATGGGAACCTAGTGTTATGACACTGTTTCTAATAAGACACTTCCGTACTCCGCTTGACCCATTTTTTTTGAGTGCCAGAATTCAACGCCGCACTTTGTCTCGTTACCAGAGCGAAAATTGACAAAAATGAATTGTTGAAAAATTGTTTCAAGTTGAAACTTGAACTTACTTATCACCGTTTCCATACTTACGCTAAGTGGTTGGAAACAACGCTATATAATCAGCTCTAGTTACACAAAATATTATATATTTTTTTATTTAGATTAACTTAATTTTATTAGTTTAGTTTTTATAGATTAAGATAAAATTGTATTTTATAAAATGTTTTCCTTGTATTTATAAGAGCTTGATATCAGTCAGTGATAAAGAAATTGAGGTAAAAAATATTTGTTAGCCTATACCCGACAACGCTATATGCATATGCAAGTACGTTCTCGTTTGTACATATCCATATTTTCTGCTGTATTTCTATATTCAATGTTCTAATTATTTTAGTTATAGCAACGTTCGGAACTCAACGCCGCGAATTTCGCTACTAAGCCGAAAAAAAATGCTATTTACGTACGTACAAACGTTCTTTCAAATTTAACCTACAGTAATTGCAGATACGGTCAGATAACACCTATTAATTTAATTTATTTATGATACTATCAAATAGTCAACAAATGGACGACCGGTTTTTTAAGTTTTTGGTTTATTAAACAAAAATTTGACTGCTCAATTTAATTATCAAGACATCAGAGTGAGGAAGTGACAATAATTCTTTTCCCTGAATAGGAATCCAATGCTTATTCAAGATTATCTCTTTCTCTCTCTCTCTCTCTCTCTCTATAACTATACCTAATAATAAACAATAATAACTTATTTTACTCAAGTACTTTTTTAATTTGATTTTTATTTCGCCATCATGAATGCTTGTAGTTTCTAGTTGAATAAATAAAAGAGCACGCGAAAAACCTATTTATTAGGTAAGCTTTGACTGTAATAAAAATAAACTTGAAAATGTATACGAATTTTGTTTACACTAAATACACCTTTGTAGTAGTGTGTTGAATTTTATTTGTCGGAAGTGATGGATGGTTGAAAATGTCGGTAAATCATATAAAATTTGAGTCAGCTTCACGTTGTATCCCGCATACAGCAGGGTCAGAGGGAACCTAGTGTTAAGACACTCCTTTCCCCAATTTTCCGTCGAATTCTGGAGGCATTGCGTGTTGTGTGGCGGAACTCAACGTCGCGTTTTGCCTTAACACCAGAACGGGGAAATGAAAATATAAATTGAAATAAATATTTTATTTTTTCGAGTGGGGATCGAACCACAACCGCCTTGTTACCTAGGTGGAAGGTCTGTCTATTGCAATCCAATATCGCCTTCAGGGTTCTAGGGGCTCCCCTGGAATCCACAGCTGGTGGTTTAGCCACCTACTAAAGCCACCAAGGGGTGGCGTTGTGGTGCTTAAGCAGGTTATTTGGCCAGAGTATGAAGGGCCAAATAATCGGGTGCATTATACTAGCGGCATATTTGCCAAAACATCCATGCCCTGTACCAATCTGATCGTCAGAACTCCATAGTTCCTTTGGTCCCATCAATCCAGGTGGGAGTCTTCCATTATAACTATTGCTGTCGCCGCCCCACATCTCGCTTCCATCGTTGGATCGGAGTTTCATCAGCCCTTCACCTGATCTGCTCGATGTTCTCCATTATTGAGTTGTGTGAAATGCATGTACTCTAGCAAATACTTCAGCCTATAGCTCCTAACCGATGGTTACCAGGAGAGTAAGCATCGTCCATAACAATGTACAGTAAGCCCTAGTAGCTGTGATCGTTATGACCCGCTACACACACGGGTTAAAATAGTACCCGTAAATGGAAAAAATACTAAAAATTAATTAATCTTTCTATCTTTTAAGCGCGGCGTTGAGTTCTGCCACTCAACACGCAATGCCTCCAGAATTCGGCAAAAAGTGGGGAACAGAATGTCTTAACACTAGGTTCCCTCTGCCTACCCTGCTGTGTACGGGATACAGTGTGAAGCTAATTTAATTTAATTTAATTTAATTTACTTTCTACCTTTGAGATGATCAAAAGACAAACATTTGACCTTTTCAGCTTCATTTGGGGTGGAAACAAGTGAAAGCTAAAAATAAATATTATTTATAGTGGACTTCGTGTTAATTATTAATATTTTAGGCTTAGCTTTTTTAATTAAAAATATCAATTTATATTGTGCCATAAATAAAAACACAACATTTTAATACTTTTTAAGTTTTCTTTTAAAGGCTTAAAATATTAACTTAATACTTTTTTGTAGAACATATAGTAAATTTAATTAAAACGGCCATTTATATGCTCATGTCAAGTAAATTTTAATTTACAACTAGTATTTTTCTTTTTGAAAGATATTTCTAGGATTTTGTAAAATATTTTTAACAATTATAAGTACTATTCCACACTTAGGAAAAAAACATACTTTTTTAGCCAACGTCTAATGCGTAGCGTGATTTGAGCCCGCACTTATTGGAAATCATCCAACCGCTAAGCCATACGTTCTTAAATGTGAGGTTAATAATTTATGATGAATGTGTAATTTATTAATAGAAAAATTCAATATGTAGCAGATTTGGCACATTTTGGACTAAATTCGGGTAAGATGCATTTTTTTCCAGGGCTTGTGTTTATAAAATATTTTTTTCAGTTGAGACATAAACATTATATTTTAGATGATTAAGAAGAACAAAACGCTACAATTTCTCCATCTTCTTCTTCTTCTTCCGTGCCTTTTCCCTTTACTTGGGGTCGGCCCTCCTCGTATTCCGGCGCCAAGTCAGTCGATCTTGGGTTGTCTCTATATTTAATTTTGCCCGCGCCAGATCATTGGTGACGGTTGTCCACCACGTGGCCTGTGGTCTTCCTCTACCCTTTTTTGTGTCCGGGATAGCCAGGGCAGCTTTTACGGCGTTACATGCGTCTCTTCTCATCACATGCCCGTACCATCGCAAGCGACTTTCCACCATCTTATCTACTATGGGTGCGACCTTGAAAGAACCTCTAATGTACTTTATCAAGCCTTGTGACTCCCGCTGCCCAACGTAGCATTTTCATTTCGTTTGTATGCATTTTTTGTTCATGTTGTTTTTTAACGGCCCAACATTCATAACCATACATCATAGCTGGTCTTACTGCTCTTTTGTACACTTTGCCTTTTATTTGTATTGGCATCTTTGGGTCACATAACACTCCGGACAGCATTCTTCATTTTTGCCAGGCAGTATTTACCCTATGGGTAACATCCGCGTCGACACTGGCATTCGCACTTAGCACTGACCCCAGATATTTAAATCTGTTTGCTTTCGGTATTGGTTCTCCATCGATGCTTAGGAAGTTGGTAGGTAGAAGGTGGTCAGAGAATTTGCAATGTAGATATTCGGTTTTGCTTCTACTAATGCGTAGGCCATTTTCTTCTAGAGCTTATTTCCAGTCATTCAGGGTGTTTTGGATCGCGTTTGCGCCCTTGTCAACCAACACGATATCGTCGGCATATAGCATACACCAAGGAGGAGGAGCCTGGGCGTGTTTTGTAAGATAGTCCAAGGATAGATTAAACAAGAGCGGGCTGAGTGCCGAGCCCTGATGTACTCCAACTTTCAATTCAAATGGTTCACTAGTTCCAGCCAAACTTCTTACCCGTGTGCTAATGCGCTCATATATGTCTCTTACCAGGGATATGTAGTACTCTGGGATTCCTTGCGCCCTCATCGCTTGCCAGACTAACTTGCGTGGTATTCTATCAAACGCCTTCTCCAGGTCTATGCTACAATTTCTCCATCTACCATCCAAAATATATATATACATCTAAATATAGAATAAACTTACAAGTATCAATTAATTACAAAAACGTGCAATAGTTAAACAAATTTACATTAATATATGACGATGGCGGTCAACGTAAAGTATCCAGGATTAAAAGATTATCAGGAGCTCGAAACTGGGAACACGCATGTGGCTAGCCGCGGTACATTCATGCGTTGTGGTGAAGTAAGGAGGTAGTTTATAGCATACGATACGACTTACGACTATATAAAAAAAAAACATCTTCACGCTGTATCCCGCAAACAGCCGGGTAGGCAGAGGGAATCTAGTGTTAATACACTCCGTTCCCCACTTTCCGCCGAATATTGGAGGCATTGCGTGTTGAGTGACGGAACTCAACGACTATATTTATTAAATTAATTTATTATAACAATATTCAATAAATTATATAATTAAATAAATTATACATTCATAAAATCGATATGGTTGAATTAAAAAAAATCGGTCAAGTGATCGTTCTGTAACATTTTCATGATTGTACCTTCAAAGGGAAGTAATTTATGGAAGTTGACTAACTCAAGTTTGCCCATGAACTAATTTTACATGAAATGAATTACACATATGTAGTCAGCTTCACGCTGTATCCCGCACATAGCAGGGTAGGCAGAGGGAACCTAGTGTTAAGACACTCTGTTCCCCACTTTCCGCCGAATTCTGGAAGAATTGCGTGCTGAGTGCCGGAACTCAACGCCGCGCTTTGCCTCGACATCAGAGCTAAGATATGAAAATATAAATGTAGATAAATATTTCACTTCCTCGAGTGGGGATCGAACCCACAAACAGTCGGTTTTACAGTCACACTTTGTGCCCCTGCGCCACGATTGGCCTTAATTTTCTTACTCTGGTAAGAAGACAAAGTGTGCATTTGATTTCAGCAACTTGAATTAATGTTGAAGCTTATATAGCAGTGGGTTACATTACATTATAATGTAAAGATATAAATAATATTTTCTTATGATATGTATTAATTGTTTATATACTTATTAATATAAATAATAAAAATTATAAGGAGATTTCCTATGTTTTCTTTGCTATATGCAGGATGCTATATCCTGTGTGAATCTATAAAAATATTATCAATATAATTTCTACAAGATTTATATCGTCATGAATAAATGTGAATTGAAATTTACACTCATTAAAGCTTAAAACGACTGTATGCGGAAACTAACGTGGATGTTTCACAAAATTTTAAATGGCGAGGCGTTAAAAATGTTATTGTTAAATTTTGATCTTCTTTTATCTTTATAATAGTTTATAATAAAATCAAAATATTTGATTTGATTGAATAGTTATATGTTGCACTATTATAAGCGCTAAATAATGTACATTGCATTTTTAATAGAATTATGTTTCATATTATCACGATCACGTGACCAAAGTAGGTCCAAAACATAAGAAATGAAGAAAGTTCACGCTTTTACTTCAGAGGGTTTTCCCCACTTTCCTCTCAAAATCACGACATTGTTTGTTGAGTGACATAACTCAATGACGCGTTGAGTTGAGTTTGTCAACCAGCGCGGGGAAATGAAAAGCATTTAAATATAATTTTACCACTGGGAAAGAGAGAATTGAGCTCACGATCTGTCTGTACAGTCAAATGATATTCCACTGCGCCACAGCGGCTTGTCTCAGTATACAGATTTTTGTAAAAAGAGTGGAAAACAAATAACGATTTTTTATATCACTAGACTATCTCTATCTATGCCTTAAAATGCAGGATATGGAAGAGAAAATGAACAAAACAAAAGTAATTGTCATGGGCAAAGCTTAAATAGCTTATTAAAAATGAAATCAAATCAGCTTCACGCTGTATCCCGTACACAGCAGGATAGGCAGAGGGAACCTACTGCTAAGACACTCCGTTCTCTACTGTCCGCCGACTTCTGGAGGCATTGCTTGTTGAGTGGTGGAACTCAACGCCGTGCTTTATCTCGACACTGGAGCCAATAAATGAAAATATTAATGTAAATAAATATTTAAATTCTTCGAGTTGGTATCGAACCCAAACTGGTGGATTATAGTCGTCACTCATTGTACCCCTGCGCCTAAATAATAATTTTTATTTTATTAAAATACTAGCAGCCCACCCGTGGCTTCGCATCTGTTTTGACATTTTCCCAGCATAAACCCGGAATCCCGCTATTTCACGCTCACATATTCCACATTCAGCAGGATAGGCATAGGGAACCTAGTGTTCAGGTACGCCGTTCTTCACTTTCCGCCGAATTTTTTAAGGTATTGCATGTTGGGTGGTGAATCTCATCGCCGGGCCACGGTGCCAGAGCGAAGAAATTAAGTGCGGGTTCAAATTCTGCTAAGTTCAGATTTTTTTACGTTTTCTAAAAAGTATTTTTCTTTAATAAGTGTGGAATAACACTTTAAAATTGTTAAAACAAACATCTCTCACATTGTGTTATTTAACTCAATAATTAATTGTTCTATTATGTCACCAAGAACACCGTTATGAGTACGATGTTTTTCTTTTACTTCTGGGTCATTTACATTATTATCTTCTTGTACAGTGATAATGCCAACTTTTTCTTTCGCTTTTAACCAAAATTAAAAAAATCAAGATTTAAGCACATGAAGCTACTACCAGTACAAGAGGTATAATAACCAAATAAGGAATGCGGCTTGCTCAATCCGGTTGACAAAAAGCAGTATTAACCAGCTCAAACCAATCAAGAGATGCGCCGCACTACAAACCATAGTCAAACCTACACTATCTACACACACTCACACAAATTCAAAGCTCACCTTACGCCTGGTTCACTGTACACTGTACTGTAAAACTGAGAATAGTATTACGTTACTCATATTATCGCTTACTCGCAACTTATTTACTCCAACTCCTCACAGTAGGTGGATTGAACATAAGGCATAATTATTTTTCTACATGAACACTTTAAAGGCCAATTGTGACTCATGGACTGGTTGCACACGCGGGTGACTAGAAGCGCGACAGGTTGTGGTTTTCCCTCTTCCCATACGTGGAGGTAAAATCATTTTTCATTTCTTCGCTCTGATGCAGAGACAAAGTGCGGTATTGAATTCAGCCTCAACACGCAATCCCTCCAGAATTCAGCGAAAAATAAAACAGGGGAAAGAAAGTGTCTTAAAACTGGGTTCCCAAGTTCCCTTTGCCTATACTATTATGTGCAGGATCAAACTGAAAAAAAAATTAATACTTAAAAAAACTACAAACTTACATTGTCATTGAACACTTTAAACATTGTATCTCCAAAACCTGTATTGTCACAATGGGCTATAAGAAATTTTATATGTTCCCATTTTCGGTTCTTAACTCTTCATGACGTAACGCCGGAGCAGTTTGGACACGGTCCAAAATTTTGCAGTTAATTGTTAATGAAATTAAACACTTACGGGGATTACTCGTTTTATATGGACGGTCATTTTTATTTACAATGTCGTTTTAAAGTATGATTTAACAATGTTATCAGATGTATTTTGGAAAATATGTTTGTATGTATGTTGTTGTTGTTGTTGTTGGGGCTGTCGTGGCGCAGGGGCACAAAGGTGTGACTGTAACGCGACGGTTGTAGGTTCGATCCCCATTTGAGGAATTTTATTATTATCTAGACGTAGCTTTTTGAGAACATATGGCATGTTCTCAAAAAGCTACGTCGAAATTGTTATACGCTTGTTACAACTTATTTATGTTGTTAACATCTCTGTAGGGATATTTTTACAATTTCCGCTATCCAAAGATAATTGCTAAAAATTATCATTTGGCAAGAAAGAATGCTATTTATTAAATATTTTAAGCAATTTTAAAGTATTATTCCACATTTTGGAAAGAAAAATACTTTTTTTATAAAACTTATTACACAAAATTTTAAAACTAGGTACTTTCTACTATTATGGTTGCTATTCACGATGCTTAGGTATCAGAAGTTTTATCGCAATGTACTAAGAAAGCACGCTTTGAAGGTAACTGTTTCTGACACTTAAGAAGATTGTACACGGTTTAGCTGCGTACATATTATTTAAATTTTCTAGTAACATTTCTTATATTATTCTATTTTTATTTCTGCTTAGGTATATGGAAATCCTTTGTCTTAGTTTTCATAGTTGTATATTATAGCCGTTGGTGTTGTAGCGCAAAAGAACCGTGTGGTGGTTGTGGACTCGATACCTAATCGATATTTAAATTATTTTAATTCCTCCGATTTGGTAGACAAAACGCGGCGTTGAATTCCATCATTCAATACACTTAATCCTACGAGTAAGTTCCATTTGTCGATGTTTATGTTTTATTTATATTAGAAAGACAAACTATGTAAATTAAAATTTGGATCAAATGATGTATATCTAAGGTCGTCGTGGCGCAGAAACACAAGGATACGACTGTAAAGCGACGGTTCTGGGTTCAATCCCCACTCTTGGGTATAAATTTACTAATATTTTCTGGCACCAAGGTTAAAACTTGCCTCGAAAAATTTAACAGAAAGTAGGAAACGGAGTGTCTTAACACTAGGTGCCCTCAATCTACCCTGCGGGAAACAGCGTAAAGCTGATTATGATATAAGTATATCGTAATATGAAAATGCAATTTAAAGGAGAAATTAGTCCACTTTGTAGAACTATGTACTTTCTAATCTACTTAAAGCCTATAGAACCGTTTCAACCGGCAATAGGATTTCAGAGCACATGAAAATTATTCGGATGAAATGTATGACGTGCCTTTTACAGGCTTAACTATCAGAAATGAAAGCATAGTCTAGACATAGATATGTTGCGGCACTACTCTTATTACCGTGATAAGTCGTATGTATTGTTCTTGTTATTTGTTAGTAAATTTTAAGTTAATTTTGTTTTTAGACAATTTTATTAATTGACTTTTCTTCGTGTTCTGAAATTATTTTATCCAATTTCTGTTGACCGGTTAACTTGAAATTTTATTTTAGTTTAAATTTTATTTTTATTTTAGTTCTGGTATTACAAATCCAAGATGACCACCGCCACAAAAATACATAGTATCGTTACAAAATGTTGCATTTATCCCAGTTGAGTGTTAATATAAAAAGATCATTGATAATTTTAATGTTGTTATTTTGATGCAAACCACCCACCACCCAATTTTTAATTTCTTTGTAGAAATAAAAATGCCGCTCAGCCAATGCGTGTCCCATGGATGATAACAAAAAGGCCAAGTATGGGAAATACGACGGGTAGAGTAACACTTCCCAGCCGAGAGCTTTTATTTTGCTGCATGACTCGGAGCATTATCATGCCATAAAATAACTTTTCCGTGTCTTTCGCCCCATTTTGTTCGTTTTTCGATCAATGCATTGTTCAAATTCATCATTTATTGTCGATAGCGTTGGCTATTAACAATTTCGCCAAGTTTTAGAAGTTCACGACCATCTTCTGATCCCACCAAACACAAAGGAATGTCTTTCTGGATTTACCCAAGATTTTTTGCTTTTAGGATTCTTAAAATTGATCATCCATAGTCACAATTCGATGCAATACTGACATTCTTTCGTATCGTAGAAGCAACGTTTCACATGTGGACTTTTGCTTTACCATTTGCCGGTCATTCAATCCATGTGGCAGCCATTTTCCACATTCTTGCATCTTTCCCATGGCTTTTAAACGATCAGAAATTGTTTGTTCAACATTTAATATTTTTGCCATTTGTTTTTGATTGAAAGTGTCATCGTTATCTACTATTGCTTGCAATTCCGCATCTTGAACCTTTTTTTAGGTTTCCCACGTTCTCAATTCCGCACATCAAAATCATTATCTTTGATCTGTTGAAACCTTTACATCATGATCACCATAAGCCTCGACAATTATTCGATGCGACTCTGCAGCACTTTTCTTCAAATGAAAATAAAAAAATTAAGCTTCCCTTAAACCATTATTTTCCGGTATAATGGTTTTTTTTTACTAACAAAAATATGATGTTACGTGTACAATGACTTGAAGTTTCTTAAGCATGTTTGACAGATGTCATATCAACCAAATAAAAAAAATCGCTTGTTCACAACAAATCTTCCTTCTTCACTACAAATCTTTCTTGACGCTCCCTTCACACTAGTACACCTAATATTTAAGTTAGCTCCCATACTACAAACATGATTTTTTTGCCGTTTTTATAGATAATGGTACTGAACTCTTACTGACCAAGTCCGACTTTACGTTTGTTCAATTTGTTTTTTTTTTTATTATTTCTATATAATATTACGCCATTTCCAATGACTTGAAAACAGAAGAAACTAAAAACAACTCAATATATATTACAATTTGAAAAATGTATAATTTTTCAAATAGCATATTGAGTCGCAAAATTCAACAAAACGCTTTGTATTGTCAGAGCGAGAAAATGAAATTATTATTATATTCCCCCAAGTAGGAATCGAATCCCCATCCGTCGTCTGCGCAGACGTCACTATTGCGTCGCATTGGCCTCGTATATAAATTATAGTAATATTTACTTTATGTATACAACAAAATTTATCAAAATAACCAACAATATCACTGTAAAGCTAAAATATTTTCTAGTAAGATTCCATATATTAATTAAACGTCTCCGTCAAAGCTCCAGCAAAACATAGACCTCAAGTAACAAGTCAGTGGCAAAGCGCCAAGGGTTGTTCACAGCTGTATCTACATTTATTATTAATAGTACCACGTATATAAATAATACACCATACGTCCTTTTAGTGGAAATATATTGTTCAAATTTTATTTTCTTGCTGTGGTTAGATAAAATGTAAGGTGGAAAAATGAAATATCTAAATAATAATTATTAATAATATTACAACGTATACTACGTTGAGGCCAGTCGTCGCGGTTTAATTTCCTTGCTCAGGTATGGAAAACGCGGCGTTGAGTTCCGCTATCCAACGCGCAATGTCTTCAGAATGTGGTGGAGAATGGGGAACGTAAAAGTATTAATGGGAACGGAGCGTCTTAACATTAAGTTTCCCGGTTCATTCTGCCTATCCTGCTAATTGCGGGATATAGCGTGAAGCTAAAAAATAATAATACACAATACGTATCTCCAGCTGCATCAAAGTAGAGTATTTTATCGTATACGAGATGGTCGTTAAAGATGATTATGGAATATCTAAATTATGTTTATTATTAATAATATCTCGTACATAAATAAAACAGTCTTCAGTGGTATTTCCTGACGCAATCTTCACTAATTTAATTACAATATTAAATTGTCGCTTTAGTTTCGACAACATGCGGTGTTAAGTTCCGCTACTCTAGAACTAAATTTCCTGCAATAGACAAAAATATGAATCTGTTCATGAGCCATGAGTGAGAATATCTTAATAAATGTGGAAAATATATAAAAATAATACAAAAACAGTAAATAATATTTATATATGCGGATTTAAATCGTTTATTGCTTGTGCGTAATAAAACGCCAATTTGCATTTTTAATACCTCGCTATAATTATATCTCATTATGAAATAAAGGTATTAATGTAATTTACTGTAATAAGTTTTACGCAGGTTTAAGCTGTAAAAGTTTATTTTTTGATTTTTTCACTGAAATAAGGTGGTAAAATGATTTATATATATATTTTAATATTTAAAAATGTTTGCTTATATTGTATATTTCATTTACGAATGAGGTCAATTGTAGTTACTTTTAATTAATAAATGAGAATTAATTAAATTGGCTTTTTTTGGGTCTCCAGTCTCAAATCTTTCGAATTTAAAATATATTTTTTTAGGCATTCTTAAATCTACACTAGTCATATAAAAAATTCCTTTAACACCTTTATGTTATTTTTCGCATGTATCAGAGTATACAGAGGTATCTACTATTAAGATTCGAGACAATGCGTTTTATATTATTTCCATTATATTTATTTTCTCGCTCTCTTTCAACTAGAAAAAGAGAACGAGGAAATAATTAATTCCCTCAAGTGGAAATCGAACTCCTATTTGCCGTATGTATGATCTGAAATGCTTCTAGCATATTTCAAATAAAATATTAAAAAAAAAAACAAAAAGTAATAAAAAATACCTGATATTTTTTTTTATAAACATTGTGTTATATACTTATTTAATAAATATATAAAAATTTGAAACTAATCTCTAAGCAACACTAAGGAACGTGAACGTATTGCTCAGTGGTCAGAGCACCTGGTCGATTTCCAGGAGGCGCGGGTTCGAGACCCGCTACGTTCAAATTTTTATACGTTTTCTAAATAAGTATTTTTCTTTTTTTTATTTTTAAAGTGTCATTCCACACTTAGGAAAGAATTTTTCAAAATAAGTAAGTATTTTTCTTTCCTAAGTATGGAATACCACTTTAAAAATGTTAAAAATATTTTATAGTTTAGTCGTAGTTAAGTATTCTATACGCGAGCGAGCGAGTGGGCTTCACAATATTTCACTTACGAAATTAGCATAGTTGAATTTTGATTAGCAGTTAAACATTGTTTTAACACAGATTATATGTTAGCCGGAAGGTGTATACTATGATTTAGCCAATTTAAAGGCATTTTCTTAATTATAGCAATTAATACACGAACAAAAATTACAATACAAAAATATTGTTATTTAAAAAAAATACATTAAAAATAAAACGATTTGGTCGATAAAATTAAAGGTTTATTTTTCAGCTGCACACAGCAGGGTAGCCAGAGGGAGCCTAGAGTTAAGACACTCCGTTCCCCACTTTCCGCCAATTTTTGGAGGCATTGCGTGTTGAGTGGTGGAATAAATAAATATTTCATCTCCTCGAGTGGGGATCGAACCCACAGCCTGTCGATTTACAGGCACACTTTGTGCCCCTGCGCCACGACTGGCCTCAAAGTTTAATTTAATTCATAAATCTACTATGAATAAACGATTTTTGATTATCAAAAGCAATAACTTCGGTTTCCGAAAATAAGGTATCTAATAAATGAAAAAAATATAAGCAAAATACCAATAAAATACTGCACTGGTTTCCTGTTTCACACCTAATTAAAACAAAATACGACTTCTAAAATTTAGTTCACTCTATATTCTACATTTTACCACTCAAAAGTAATATAATAGTCATAGTCATTAAAACATTCGTTAATGTCATATTAATGCACCGGTTTTAGTCATTAAGTGGCTGTAGTGTCATAAATTGTCCTCCAGAACAGCTTAATTGCATTTGGCGAAACGTAAAAGTTACTCGCGTTACAAAACTACAATAATATTGTATTTTAATCGACTTTCCCAAATATTAATGGATTTCGATGTTTTAATGAGGTTATTATGTTAAATTGATAGTTGTTTTTATGTTTATTTTGATATATAAATAGGTTAATGAGGTTCATGCTATATCCCGCACACAGCAGGGTAGGCAGAGGGAACCTAGTGTTAAGACACTCCGTTCCCCATTTTCCGCCGAATTCTGGAGGCATTTCGTGCTGAGTGGCGGAACTCAACGCCGCTCTTAGCCTCGACACCAGAGCGAAGAAATGAAAATATAAATGTAAATAAATATTTTACTTCCTCGAATGAGGATCGAACCCAGAACCAGTCGATTTTACAGTCACACTTTGTGCCTCTGCGCCACGACCGGCCTCTATATATAAATAGTATTGTATTGTTATTAAAGTTTTAGGTGTAAACAGTTTTTTTTTTCAAATAAATATGAGATTTTGAACATCGATTTATTCATTGTTTATAAGACCTAATTGCTAGGTAATAACCTAGTACATTATTTTTAGCTTAGTGCTGTATTCTGCATATAGCAGAGAAGGCAGAGGGAATATAGCAACCAAGTGTTAAGACATTCCGTTCCCATTAAGACCCTTTCGTTACCCGCTTTCCGTCGAATTCTGTAGACATTGTGTGGAGAGTGGGTAAACTTAACGCCGCGTACCTCGTTATCAGAGCTATGAAAATGAAAATACTAAATATTTAATTTCCTCGAGTGGGAATCGAATCCACAACCTGTCGCGTTACGTTACGTTGTCTAATAGTATAAAAGATAGGGATATCTTAATTTGGCTATAAAAACTGTGGTTGTGGGTTCAATCCACAATCCTCTTAGGATTATTTTTATTTCTCTGCCATTCCATTATCACTTGTATTCAGGCGGAAAGTAAAAACAGGAGTGTCTTGAAATTAGAGCCTGTGTTTATAAATCTTGAGATGCCGCTTTCATAGGTCTACGAATGAAAACGGCATCTCAATATCGCTCGCAAGATCGATGTCACAGTTGAGAGTGGTGATAAATACTGGCCTAGGTTTTGCTTTCCTCTTCTAAAAGTAGTAAACAACATAGAAACATATAATAAAAAAATAGACAGAAAAGGAGCGGGCACTTTAACGTGGTAGTACGCGTTGTAAATTCTCATATAAAATATTTTTGAATGATATAACAATCTTATATTATACCTGAAATTCCATACAATACAAACATACGTATGAAAGTCTGAGGGCTCTGTCGATTAAGTTTACATGATGCGATGTATAAATTCCTAAATTAGTTATTTATTATTAATTTATCAGCTTCACGCACACAGCAGGGTAGGCAGAGGGAACCTAGTGTTAAGACACTCCGTTCCCCACTTTCTGCCGAATTCTGGAGGTATTGCGTGTGATTTATTTATTTTATTTATTGTTAATTTGTATTTAAAACTGAATATATTTTTATTTGCTTTATATAATGGAATCCCGCACATAGCACTGCGCACTCCGTACTTTCCGCCGAATTCTCTAGGTATTGTGTGTTGAGTGGCGGACGTCGACGTCAACGACGCGGTTTATACATCGTCATCTGCACGTAGAGATGAAAATATTAAACATTTCACTTCCTGGAGTGGTAATCGAACCCATAACACGTCTGACCTCAAAAACGAATTGTAAATCTAATAATAATTATAAAAAATATTTACAGAGTAGGACATTTTTTCTTTTGCCTTTTTATCTTAATTTCAATGAGCAGCATGTAACCGTAGCAGCCACATCCAGCTACCTACACCGTGCCACGCAAAATCACGAACACATTTTAACACCGTTTAGTTAAAGCAAAGCAAAGTAAAGCAAAGCCTTTTTGGTGTACGTACGTACGTACGGAAATATTTCATTTTATCCTTTGAGGGTACGTTGTTATGAGAACAGGTCTTTCATCGAATTTCCGGAGCCCATTTAGCGGAGGAGGAAACATCGGGAAGATTTATTAAATTCAACCGAAAACCCCCGAGGCGGCTGTCGCTATTCCAACCTACTAACGGAATATTGTTAAAGATCGTGTGATCACATACACACATAATATGTATGTGTGTGTGTGTGTGTATGTGTGTGTTTGTGCAAAATGAAAATTATTTGGTATGGTTTCTTATGAAATTGCCGAAATCTGTCGGGCTCCGTTGAACGGAACGGGAATTTAAAATTTAGCCTCGCGTTTGGTGTTGAATTTTGTTTTTCGTTTGAAAATTAACATTGTTTTGAAATTGCTAGCTAACGTTAAAAGTTAAAAAGTGCCCTTAAAAGGTAATTAATTTTTAATATACTAACTACTAGCCCTGGCTTTGTTTGAAAATATCGTAATAAACGTTCTTTATCTTGACGTGATATAAAAAACTCTTTCGATGTACACTAAATTCTTTTAAAATAAGTATCGGATTTCGATGTGATTTTCACTAATAGATAAAGTGATTCAAGAGAAAGATTAAATTGCGTAATGTTAAATGCTTTTATAATATTAAAATAAATCATAACGTTACAAAAAAATATTGTGTTAAATAATAGAACGTAATAATCACTATTTTCTTTATTTTACTTAGCCTTATATACCTATGCGGAAACACTGGTTATCTAGTGAGATATGACCGTTTTTTGGCGAACGGAGTGTCTTAACTCTAGGTTTCCCCTGCCTGCTGTGTGTAGGATACAGCGTGGAGGTATGATCGTATGACTCACAATATTCACATAGAAATAATGTCTACTGAATTATACATATATGCTCACTAACGCTCCATATGTTTAAAACGATTATTTTTTTTTAATTAGCTTAATTAGCACACAGCAGGGTAGACAGAGGGAATCTAATGTTAAGATACTCCGTTCTCAACTTTCCGCCAAATTCTGGAGGCATTGCGTGTTGAGTGGTAGACCTGATCGCCGCGCTTGCCTCGTAATCAGAGATAATAAAAAATTCGACAATAAAAAATATTTCATTTCCCCAAGTGGGAATCGAACCCACAACCAGTCGATTTTACAGTCACATTTTTGTGCCACTGCGCCACGGGTGGCCTCAAATTAATTTAAATTTATTTTTTTGTAGACTAATTAATAATTATAATTAAATTTTTCTTATTGTAACTGTAATTTAATTTCAAATATTCCTTTACTAATGTAAAACATACGTTCTTGGATGTATCGCTATTTTTATACCGCCATACTAAAAAAAGGTGCGTAGAAAAATATAACCCCTGTCTCGTTTATATGAGAAAAATTGGAACGTTTCTCGATGGACAGGTGTTAAAGCACACACGCAGCTCGCAAATACTGAATTTTCTATATGTCTTGAATGAATAGCGCCCTGCTTTAGTTGCGTATTCAGTTTTACGCTCCCTGAGTGCGCGTTGCATCACTGCCATGGATATCTTATAATAAGAGGTGGAAAGGGGTAGGAAAGGATGATAGAGAATACACATTTGGTTTTTTTTCAAATTCATGCGTTATTCCGTATATATTCTATATATATAAGGGTATTCCGTATATAGAAGGGTAGTCAGAAGGAGCCTAGTGTTAAGACTCTCTGTTCTCCACCTTTCGTTGAATTTTTGAGGAATTGGGTGTGGAGTTGCGGATTTCAACAGCGCGCTGCCTTTTTCTCAGGGCGAAGAAATGAAAATATTAATAAATAATAATTAATTCTCCCGAGTGGGTGTCGAAGCCACAACCGTCGTATTTACAAGCACACGTTTGTGCCACTGCACCACGATGGCCTCAATGGCTGATATGTATTATGTATTTATGTATGTATGTTTGGTTTACTAGGAAGCTTAAGTAGGCTTGAGCATAGAACGGCTACCATTTTTTTACTAACGGCATGAACGGCATACCATTTTTTTACTATCTTATAGAAATTAAAACGATTTCAGTATTAGTATTTTATCATATCTAATAGTAAGTAGTATATGATAATTACAAAATTACATTACTCTATATAGTGTATAATTGATTTGACATTCTTTTCTTAGATTCGTGCTGTATGCCACATGTGGCAGAGTAGACAAAGAGGTGTTTAGATACTCCACTGTCTACTTTCTGCCGAATTCTAGAGGCATTGAGTGTTAAGTGATGGACCTGATCACCGCGCTTTGCCTCGTAATCAGAGCAAAAATATTAATCGAGTGAGAATCGAACCCACAACCTGTCGCGTTTACAGTCACGCTTGTGCCCCTGCGCCCCCATTCTCCAATTACAATTAAAGCCAGCTCAGAGGCTGTGGCAGCGTTAAACACAATGTACATTTAAAATTCCATTTCCGACTACGTGATCGCATGTGTTCCGATCCGTTCTGATTTCGGCGCGAGCCCCTGTGTGCTTCCGGTCGGATGTACCTGGCCCGTTTTGTTGTGTTTTTTGCTGTTCTCATTTCCTCGAGATACTGATGTTCAAATATTTTATAATATAAAAAAATATATTATATTCTATTTAATGAATATTATAATATAAGGTGTCTCGCAAGATAAATTATTGTTTTAAGATAAAACTACCCTTTTATTTATATAAATTATAGTATTGTTTCATGGCATTTGTTGGCATGATTTATAAAATGTAAAATCCTGTTGCTTCCTGCACCCTTAGGAATTCGTGCTTTTCGGCACTCCGTAAAGCACCTATATGCCAAGTTTCAGCATTCTAGGCCGCGTAGTTTCGGCTGTGCGCTGTTCATCAGTCCATCAGTAAGAGAAGAGTTTTAGTCTTAAATATGTATATTGTATAAATATGTATAATATATATTGTTTTTACCTTCATGCTATATCCCGCACATAGCAGAGTAAATAGCAGGACGTTGGGCCTAAATATTAAATATTCCACATTCCTCTGAATTCTAGAGCCATTGCGTATTTAATGGCGTAACTGAACGCCGCGCATCACCTCGTACGGCTCGTAATATATTAAATATTTTCTTTCCACGATTAGGAATCGAACCCACTACCAGCCACAGGCTTGTACTCCTGCGACGTAAAGGCCACTGTGTATATGTATAGAAAAGTTGAAAAAAAAATCTAAACCAAATAAACTGCATAAAAACTATTTCAACAAATTAATTTTGTACACTATAGCAATTACATAAATATTAATAGAAGCTACATACATACATACGTTTTTATGAAACGATATAAACTTTATTTGCAGTTTCATTAAGTAAATCGTGATTGTCATAAATATTTTAATAAAAATTTTGTACGTTTTGTAAATATTTGTTTATTATGAAATATGGAAATGAACAAGTAGGTAAGTAAATAGAATGAATAAGTGATGAGATATTTATTGAAATTTTATTATATTACGTTTGTTTGATTAATGAAAAATGTTATTAGATTATTTTGTTTTTAACTTCACCCTGTATCCTGCCCGTTCTTTCTGTCTTAAAAAAAGCTAAACTTAACAAAAAACGAAGAAATAATAGCAAAGCAAAAATAACTTTAGAATTAGACAGAAATAATGTCTCTTTAAAAGCTACAAGCAGATAGAAGAGCGACTAGGATATGGTCCATGTTATAAAAAACTTGAGGATCTTATATTGTTTAACGAAATACATATTACAGTTTTCCGTCAAATTAGCAGAGTAGGCAGGTAGCAGTCTAGTGATAAGACTCTCCGTTCTACAATTTCTTCTTTCTAAATTTTCAAGGAATTGCGTATTATGTAGCGGTACCTTTTTCCTTGGTACCAGAGCAAAGAAATGAAAACATTCATAGATAATAATTCATTCCCCGAGTAGGAGTTGAACCCACTAGTGCCGCCGCCGTTGTGCCTGGAGGGCGTTCATCGGACCTTATCATATATTCATATTTTTATTTTGGATATAAACTTGATGACTTCTTTCAGTTTAGATGAACTGTTATGATTGAAAATAATAAGAAGAACAAAATTATTGTTCGCAATATTTACAGGTGAAGAAGCGCTGCGTGAGTTCCGCCATGCAATGTCTAAAATCTAGTGAAAAGTACCAAAAGAGTGTCTTAAGACTACGTTCTGTCTACCAAATAATCTGTATAACAAATAGTGTCAAAAAAAATGCTTACAGAATTGCTGCAGCGACAAAAAACATATAAAGGCATACAATTATAAGAAATAACTTCTTTAATTTTATCTTCACGCTGTATCCCGCACATAGAAGGATAGGCATAAGAAAACTAGTGTTAAGACTCTTCGTTCCCATCAAATCACTTCCGTTCCCCACATTCCACCGAATTAACAAATATATATTATAATAATATATTTAATTATATATTTAAATCTTATAGCTTGTGCCAAATTGCAAATACTCAACACTGATTAATATTGGTCCTGGTAGAGATTAAGTGGTGTTTGGTTGGAAACGATGAAAGCATCTCTGATAGAACTGTTATAGTATAGTGAACTCTTTAATTATATATAAAGGAAATTGTTCTATTTGGTGTCTATTCTGGTTATCAATTAGCTTTTAAAAATGATGAAATTTTGAAAAAACCTACAAAAAAAGTATATTTTTAAGACGTAATAGTTTGAGGTTTTTACAATATTTTGCATTAATATCTAAGCAGAATATTTATCTCATAAAAATAATAATGTTAATACGCATTCAAGGATTTGAGGCCATTCTTGACACAGGAGCACAGACGTGGAATTGTAAAAGCAAAAGGGTGTGAGCTCGATTCCCAGTCGAGAAAACGAAATATTTAATATTTTTATATTTCGCTGGTGGTGACGAGGCAAAACGCGGCGTTCTACCACTTAATGGGAAAGCAGTGTCTTAACAATAGGTTCCCAGTTTTCCTCTGCCAACGCTGCTATGTGCGGGCGTAAAGCTAAAAAAACACATTTTCACAGTAAGATAATCCACAAAACCCAATTGAAATATAATGTAATTTAAATTTAAATGCAGATGTAAAGCACTTAGTGTATTAGCTCCTAAGAATCGAGACGCATCGATAGATTAAAGTATTGAAATTCCATCACTCGAATTACTGGGAACGTCAATGGAAAACGAGTGAGAATCGCGAACTTGGAATTAGATTTATTACTATAAGGCATATTCAAACTAAAATAGGTTGAATTACGCCATCATATATATATACACCAGCAAAACAGTCCCTACTGCCGGACAGTATTGAAAATCATATTCCGCCCGACATCCAGAGATATGATCGCGGTTCATGACGTATGACGTAATTTGTCGCCGGCAGATGGGAAACGCGGACTATTTGAAACGTCCTTTTTGTACGAAAACACGTACCCACTATGATAGCCTGAAACTGAATTTTTCAACCATTGGCAAATGTAAGTTTCGTGTTTTTTTTATGATTTATTTGGTTTTTGTTATATGTATGTGATTTTTTTTTAATAACCTGCATAAAATTAATATGTTCTTAACTGGAGAACAAAAAGCTGGTACACGGTTTTCTTTTTTTTCTTATAAACTATTTGTGTAGTTCCATGCTTATTTTAGGAAAGTCGAAGAGTAACTACGAGTACGTAGTGTCAATACACTTCACGAATTCGAGACATTGCGCATTGAGTAGTGAAATTAAATAAAAAATAAAAATTATTTATTCTACCGGGAATTGAATCTGCCACCATTTGTGTACATATGCTGTTCCACTACTGTATCCCGCACACAGCCGAGTAGGAAGAGAGAACATTGTGTTAAAACACTCCAGTCTCCACTTTCCGCCGAACTCTGTAGCCGTTGCATGTTGAATGAAATAACTCAAAGCCGAACTTTTGCGTTGGTGCCAGATCGAAGAAATGAAAATAATAATAAAAAAATATTTATTTCCTCGAGTAGGTATCGAACCCACAACCGTCGCGTGACACTCTTGTGCTCCTGCGCTACGACGGCCTCGAAGTTCGACGGTGGATAGCTCGACCTAATAAAAACGTGGTAAGCCCCGTCACGATGGCGTAATTCATATATATATATATATATATATATATATATATATATATATATATATATATATATATATATATATATATATATATATACAGGTTGCTCTACTGCTGTGACTAAGGAACAGAGGGAACCTAGAGTTAAAAAAAACCGTTCTACACTTTCTGCCGAATGTGTGTTGAGTAGTGGAACTCAACGCCGCGCTATACCTCGCTACTGAATGAATTTATTCAGTACATTCTTCCCCCGAGTGGAAATCGAACCGAAACCCACCGTATTCACAGGCCTCAATAATAACTTTACAACATTCCCAAAATTTATTGAAACAGATGAACATTTTTACCTTCTGTTTCGAAACACGAATCGATCCTACTCACTTGATTGATGTCAGCCTGATGCGTCGCCTAATGCTCACAAGATTGATCTATTCCTTATCTCCTTTAAATTCGATGATGCAAGATAACAGTGATGAATACGATTTTAAGTAGCTTATGATTAATTCGCGTTTTGTATGCAAAGCGTGTGTTTCTATGTGCTTTACATAATGTGGTTTCTGGAACATGTTATAACTGGATAGGTGAATAGAATAGAACTACTGCTAGAATATTACTGGAGTTCATTGTATGGAGATATTTCGTGACCAGTGTTTCTTATTTATATAATCGTATAAGATATAATTACTACTCAACACAATGCCTCCAGAATTCGGCAGAAAGTGGGGAATGGAGTGTATTACATTAGGTTCCCTCTGCCTACTCTGCTATGTGCGGGATACAGCGTGAAGCTGTTTTTTTTTAACTTTTATTTGACTTCGCGCGTTAATTTGTACGAGAAAATTTGCAAGCTCAAGTTGAGCTATTTTCCAGTGTCGAATTGATATGAAATTTGAAAATGATGAAATTTAACATAATTGATACTGTAATTATTTTTGATATAGAGGCCAGTCGTGGCGCAGATATGGTGTCAAACTCCAGAATTCGGTGGAAAATGGGGAACGGAGTGTCTTAACCCTAGGTTACTTCTGGCTACCCTCTGTATGCGAGATATAGCGTAAAGCTGAAAAACAAAATATCAATTCTAAATGGTCGTCACAGAATGGCGGATTACACATTTTTTCAGAATCCGTTTAATATGGGTATCAAGTGAAAGGGCTTGATTTGTAAAATACAATGTATCGTATTTTACAAACGATGTTCCCTGAAAAAAAAATTAAAAAGATTATTTTTAAGGTTTTCAGGGTTCCGTACCTTTCAAGGAAAAAAGGAAGCCATATAACAACACTTTGTTGTCCGTCCTTCCGTTAAGACACTCCGTTTCTCGTTTTCCACCGAATTTTTCGAGGCAGTTCCTCCCCTCAATAACGGGCGCTTGCCTTGGTGCCAGAATAAAGAAATAAAAATATGAATAAATAATAATTCATTCCCTCGAGTTAGGATCGACCGTCACGTTACAGTCACACTTTTGTGCAGTTGTGGTTGAGTTAATAAATAATTATATATTTTTTAATAGTTAATATAATATGTTATAGATAAAAATGATTGCTGCAAGTAATCGATTTCTCTCTTTCGAGTACTGTGTGTTTCTAAGTGAAAAAGACCGTCTCTACATTCGCATTGTATTCCGGTATCCAGAAGTTTTAAAACATAGGTCCATTACGGGACTCTTTAAGAACTCAGGACCATGCTTTAAAACTATATAGGACATCTTAAGACACATCAAAAAGCAGGACCTGTCCTAGGAAAACAGGACAATTGGCAACCTTATCTTAACTACTATATGCGCCTAAAAGCGCGTAGCTGTAAATAATAAAACAAATTAACTTCTTTTTTTTAACATTTTTAAAGTGTTATTCCACATTTAGGAATCTTAATAAGAATCTTAATAAGAATCTTAATAAGTATTAATGAACTTCTTAATAACTTCAAAATGTATTTTGTACTTTTCACATCTAGATTTTTTTTTATTATGGAGCACTATATGCTTAGAGTGTATGCTTGGAGTGTGAACATTAAAGATCGATCTCAGTCGGTTTAGGTAAAAATTAGTAAATATCATGGTATTAATTAAATCATCTCCAATTTTTGGGCAGTTTGATATAATGGGCAAACGCTGCCTCTCTTACAAGAGTATCTAGATCTATGGCGTATTATGTTTTTTTTTGTTGCCCTATATTTCTAGAGCAAAATAAACATTAGGACGCATCTCGTTAAAATTAAATACCAAACCACTGTGAAGCCATGGCCACAATAACTAATTAAAATAACTTATAAAATTTTATTATTCTTATAAGTTAGATGGCAGAATTAACGTATAATACTTATTCTTATATTCAAAATAAGATTAGAATAAAATACTTTAAAGAAGAATTGATATTCTTCTTATTTAATATATTAAAAAAACAAAGTAAATCAGCTTCACGCTGTATCCCGCACACAGCAGGGTAGGCACAGGGACCCTAGTGTTAAGATACTCCGTTTCCCATTTTCCGCCAAGTTCTGGAGGCATTGCGTGTTGAGTGGCGGAACTCAAAGACTCGCTCCCCCTCGATCCCCACTCGAGGAAATAAATATTTTATTTCCTCGAGTGGGGATCGAACCTTCAACCAGTCGAATTTACAGTCACACTTGACTGGCGCAGGGGCACAAAGTGTGGCTGTAAAATTAACTTATAAAATTTATTCTTTTCCAAAAAATACATTTTACTATAATTATTTTAAAAAAATAACATATTTTTTTAACACATTACTTAAAAGAAACACTCCAGGAAGTAAAAATATGGCCGCCATTTGCTGTGTTCTATTAAGGAACGAAATTCTTGTAAGCTCCACTTGACCTGTCCAAGAGTGCCGGCGTGCAAACCTTATTACCGTGTTTAATCCTCTTATGAGACCCCCTCGATCCTCCTATATCCTCTTTTAACCTCGAAACATGTTGAATTTTTATTTTTTAAATGTTTCTTGTTTGACTTTCAATAATTGGCTGTATTTATAGCCCTCGTGGCCTAGTGGTACATTATTTGACTGTGGGTTTGTGTGTTCGATTCCCACTCGGGGGATAGAACTATTTTCATTTTTTCGCTCTGTTAAGAGAAAGAGCGGCGATGAGTTTCACAAGTCAACATAAAACGTATCTAATTATTTTAACAAGAGGAAGTCAAAGTGGTACACGACCACGACTGTTAATTTCAGGGGAATTGTTCCCCTTGTTTCTTCTTTCATACTTTTTAGAGCGTTATTCAGTAGTCGGGTTTTAGTTTTTGAACTTAATTTTAATTTCAATTATTTTGAGGTTTTAATTCGTTATACCTTATCTACAAAACCGTTACATATTGTTTTTGTTTAAGTTATACTGTTTTGTATAAATGATTCCAAATATCGGTTGCATGCAAGGAAACGGGAAATCCTCCAAAGAGGTGCGGATTCAAATCCTGCTACGTTCAAATTTCTATAAGTTTCCTTAGTTTCGTAAGTATTTTTCTTTCCTAAGTGTGGAATAACACCTAAAAAAAATAGACATTATTTTTTTTGCAACGATATCTAATTTGTAATGTGAAAATTATTCCTCCGTTTGCTTAGCAGTAGTCGGGTAAAAATGTAGTCGTACAGCGTCCAGCTGCCCGTAAATTAATATTGTTATCTATGTAAACTTGCCGTGTTAGTTTAGGATTCAACTTTTGCTAAATGATTTATAACAAAAGGTCATTTAATCAATTTTCTCTATTTGCCATTAATTTGAGCACCAATTAATATAATAGCAGCTTTTGAGAAGGGTTTTTTGGTAATTACGTTATGAATTAATTTTTACGAATTAATTTTTCTAGCTTAATTTTCTCTTTTATTTTCTCTGTCCCGGTCAGGGTGCGCTGGCAAAAGCGAATGACTGTAAACGCGACGGTTGTAGGTTCGATTACCTTTTTACATGGAAAATGGACAACGTAGTGTCTGAATTCTAGGTTTCTTATGCCTACTACATGCAGGATAAAGCTCAAAAACAAAATGAACCGCCCCATTCACGGCTTGTAAGAGACGCGGTTTCCAGTCCTGCTGCGTTAGACTTTTTATACGTTTCTCGATATTAATCGCTATATAGTCTGTGAACACACACAATTATTACATCAAATTGAGTCTATGCTTTGATGATCTTTTATATGAAAAAACCGGAAAAGCACGAGTCGGACTTAACCACCGAGGGTTCAATACAAAAACTGGAGGTCTCGAGCTTTCTCTGAAATTCAAGCTTAGCTTAGCGAGAGTCCTTTAATCTGATACCTTACTTGAACAACGATTTTTATACCAAATTTTCACCCTTTTTAAGGCTATTACATTTGTCGGATTTAACCACAAATGCATAGTTTTCATGTAACCTGCAGATAATAGCTGCCAAATTTCATATTTCCAGGTCAATCAGAATTACTCTATTAATTTTGATTCCCGTTATATTGTCGAAATACGCGTTTTTTTGAAATAGAAAGGCCATATCTTTTTTTTTAATAAATTTTGGAATACGTTTTTTTCGGAAATGATGGAGTATATGGTTTGAATTTCAAAGGCTCTTGACAGAGAGACGTACGAGATAGACAGAGAGAGAGACGGACAACAAAGTAATCTTACAAGAGTTGCTTTTTTCCTTAAAAGGTACGGAACCCTAAAAAAAGGAGATTGGAGAAAAGAATCTGGTATACGCACACACTATAATACATCAAAATTCCTACAGTAGCATATTTTGTATAAATAATGGCTATCACTACGTAACGTGAAATAAATTCCAGGGGATTTGGTCATTAAAAAAACAATTAGTTAGAAACATTTCACTTGTGTACTTAAATTTTATTATCCTGTAATTGATTAAGCTTAGAGTTGTTTTACCACCTTTTCGAGACATCGCAGTTAAAACATAAGAGGCTGTTAAAGGTGAAGAGCTATAAATCTAAGAGAAGGTAATACCAATTTTTAATTAGTAGTTAAAGAAAACGTTGTGTTTGTTAAACCGGCTCAGGTAAATGCTATTTTGAATACTTATTTAGAAAAAGAAAAAACTTTCTTGCCAAACGATAATTCTTAGTAATTATCTTCGGGTAGAAATAGAAGAAGTAGAAATTTGTAAAAATCTCCCTATAGAGATGCTAACAATATAAATAAGATGTAACAAGCGTATAAACATTTCGACGTAGCTTGATGATAGCGTATGGCTTAGTGGTCAGAGCGTCTGGTCGGATTTCGGGAGGCGCGGGTTCGATTCCCGCTACGTTCAATTTTTTTACGTTTTCTAAAAAAGTATTTTTCTTTCGTAAGTGTGGAAAAACACTTAAAAAATGTAAAAAAAGCTATCTATACTTATAATAAATCTGTAGAAAAGACGTTTCTGTACATTGTAAATATTTAAAAAAAAATTGCCAGGGTGTTAAAGGATAATTAACATAATCCATTTCCAACATTTTTGGAATTTTTGTCTGTTTGTCTGTTTGTCTGTTTGTCTGTTTGTCTGTTTGTCTGTTTGTCTGTTTGTCTGTTTGTCTGTTTATGTGAACACGCATCACGTAAAAAGTACACAATAAATTTAAGCAATTTTTATACATAAAA